>JAVHNF010055344.1:8990-19139 GCA_034783455.1 Micropsitta finschii
GCTGTGCCACTTGAGGGGAAGAAGGAAAGCCTGGGAAGAAGGGAGGAAGGGGTAAAGAGTTTTAAGATTTAGTTTTTGTTTTTTTTAATGTAGTTCTGGATACTAAAATTTAATTCATTTTTTAACAAGTCTTAACTATATATATGCATTCTTGTGGGTTAGGGAAATAGGTGCCTGTGTTTGGAAGTGAGATTCTGGAAAGCTTAGTAGTTCACTTGCCTACAAGAAGCTCTGAGATCACAGCATGTGTTGTATTAAACCATGAGTGAGCTAGCTGTGTAGAGTGATGTAGCTATGTGGTTGTTACAGTGGGAGTGCCTTTAAAAACTGAATCAGGGCAGGTTTTTCTTTAATCCTAACCCAAGCAGTTTTTCTTTCATATAATACTTGAAGTACTTGCACCAAAGGTCTACACAGTTTCAATAACATGTCTCTGAAATTTTGCAGTACTTCAGAAATAGTAGCATGTTTTTGAGGTATTCAGTCTGATCTAATGAAAAATCTGTTAAGGTTTGCATAACCAGGAGTATGAGGTGACTTCCTGCTATGACTCACAAGTTAAGTGGTTTCTAGGTCTCATGGTCAATAAGGCAGGTGGAGAAACCACTGTTTCTTGGCTTATGGTTTGTTGTTGGGTGGCACTTATTAAGCTCTGTTGTTAGGATTATGAAGTTTTGGGCTTTTTGAATAAGTTTGCTTCTTTTAAAAATTAAGATGCTATGTTGTTCCTACATACAAAGAAAATTCTACAAGAAAATCGGTGTGGTCGGTTCATGTCCAGATCAAACACTTGGAAAATAGTTATTAAAACTGTCTAATCTTATGTAATAATTTCTTCTCTGCAATATTGCTTCTTTATAGATACTAAACACAGTAGTTAAGTTTTGCATTTTATAAGGATATACTTGCTAGCTATACAAAGGTGACAGTTTTTAAAAAACTTGATTAAAGGACTTTCTGTGTTGGCTGTGTGCTATGTTGAGTGTTGGGGCTGCTGCACTGCTGAGGCTAAACTAATGGCAAAACATTATTTTGAAGGTACAGCAGGGCAGAACTGGAAATTTGGAGAAAGAGCTGGCAGTGCAGTCGACCAAACCTGATTTCACATCTCCTCCTGCCTTATTCAAATCAGGAATTCCGACAAACAGGTCAGTTAGTTATAACTCTGGACCAGAAAACTTTTTATGTATATGTATTTGAAGTTCATGATTTTTGTCAAAAGAAAGGAAAATATGTTTCTGTGGCAGGTAGAACTGAGGGGAAGAGTGGTCCTAAACACTTCTAGCCTTTAGTCACCGTTACACATGAATGCTGTGCTATTCTTGGCTATTTGGGAAACAGAAGAAGAAAAGGGGAGAAAAGCCAGCAGGATCAAATAACAAGGCAGATATAAAAATCCAGGTGTATTTTGTGTAGAATTAGATTGGCCAACAAAATGTTTCTAGCTTGTATCTTTCTGGGTATTAGCTAACACACTAATATGATTCAGTCAAGATGGAATCATATAGCTGTGACTTCAGCAAAAGAAGGATTCCTGGAACCCAGTCTCTATTTCAGGGTAGCTTTAGCTCTCCTTACTTGAATATTTTTTGTACTTTCTTTAAAATTAGGGGAATTACTCCTTACTAAAGTTTCTTCCCCTCATTCTTCCAGCCCCAGGCTTTAGTAAGTTCTGTCCTTTACATCTAAGCTGCTGCTGTTTGCTTCCTGGCGGTTGGCTTAGGGTGAATCCATGCTTCTACTTTACTTTAGTTACCAAGTGATCCTGTTTAGGAGTTTTGGTTTTGTGCAAATTAAAAGCCATGGTAGTATAAGTAATGGCAAAAGAAGGAGAGCAGGTTGTATGCTCTCATCAACAGTTAAAGATTAGCATCTGTGACTTGTCTTTACTGCTGCATCCATAAGTACATTGACTAATTCAGAGGCACTCAAGTTCAGTCATTCCATTCTTTGAGAGTCAGTTCAACACCCAAATACATTTTTCTTGAGTAGAAAAAAATCTTGCTTGATACTCTAGCCTGTATTTTTCTAGTATATTCTTCCTGGTAGCCTAAATTCCTCTCTGAACTATCAGGTTATACTGCTCTGGTTTTAGTAGATTTTTAGTGCTTTTTCCGCCTATTTTAATTTGTCTAAGAAGCAGCAAAAGCCTTCCGAACAAATAATGACCCTGTAATTATTTTTTTATGTTTCTTTTCTGAATTCTGATGTGTGATGCTCTCATAACAGAGGTCTAAAAATTGTATGTACTATTTATTCACAGAGTAACGATTGTAAATCTCTATCTAGTACAGGTTTTGTTACAGGATTTCAACTCTTTATACATCTCATTGGTGGATAGAGAATCTCAGAAGTACTTTAGAAAGTAGTTAAAGACCAGGATATTGAAATGTAGTTGTTGTAGAAAAAAATGCATTGCATAAATTCTTTGATTCTGTGAAATTTGCATTTGTTGTGAGAAACTTAATAAAATACGGTCATACATGTGCATATTTTAGGCTTCATAAGTGAAGTCTTTGTTGTATGCTCTAGATGGGATAATCTTATTTTACTATAGATGTCTTTATGCCATGATTTTATGTGATTATTTTTCTTTCTGCCTAAAATATGCAATCCCAGGTTTAAGTACCCAACTTTCTGATTTTTAAAGATTTGATGTTAGTATATTGGTTGTTTTTATTCAGAGCTTTCCTGAGAAACTTAAGATATGTTGGCTTTTTCCAGGAACTAAGTTTACCTTAGCAAAGGTTGGGAAACCTTGTATCTTTAAGAATGAGAGACCAGTAAGTAAAGTTGGTCTGTTGGGTAGGTAAAGAGGAAACAAAATAGTACATTTCCAGTTGTATCACTTTTGCATTCCAGTGGTTAGAATAGGTTGGTTTGTATACCTTTAGTGTGAATACTGTAAGTTGTTACAATGATAAAACTGACTCCTTTCCCTATTTAATATCTGTTCTATTGGATACAGTTGCTTAAAATAAATTATTTTGTAAAGAAAAAGTTGTTTCTACTGAGTGATCAGAATAGATTTTGAAAGAAAATTGTGTGCTCGAAAGTGAGAGTAGCTTAACGAATGAATATGCTTTAACTGTATGGGTTATGTATACCTGAATGGTTTCTTCAGAATGCAACTATTATTTTCTGTATATAAAACCCTGTATTGCCAATTTATTTATAACTAGGCAGTGTTTTATGGGATTGGACTTTAATTAAAGAGTTAATTCTAGATAGTCAGAATTTTTTTTTTTAAAACAAGCTATTTGTTAATGAAAAATAATTGCTTTTATGCCATGAAGCATGTGCCATAGCTTTGTTCTGAAATTGCTGGAAGCATTTCTCATATATCAGTAAAACTTCTGTCAGCTTCTAGCAGTAGCTGATATATTTGGTGAAAAGGCAGGAGAACTGATGCGACTGGGTATCGGAGGATTGGTGTGGGGATTAGTAAGGAGCTGGGCATGAGGAGAAATGAAACTCAAAGAGCAGAAAGGATAGAGACATGAGAAAAGAAAGACCTAGGCAGTTTATCTAATCAGAAGCAGTATGTCTTCTCAGTCACAGGCAAACACTGCCTCCAGAAAAGCCAGTTCAGGAATCAGAAAGTATCAGAAACAATATAGGAGGGACGAATATCTGGAATTAAGGGCAGGGGCGGTTTGCGGGGGGAGTGGGGTATCGGATAGGCTGGACACTGGGGCAGGGGAAATCAGGGCATGGTCCTCATTTGACATTTTAATTCCCCATTTAGTAGTCAGGGCTGTAACACTGCTTCACGGATGATTTTACACATAGATACCACAGCACATATTTCTCTTTAATGGGAGGTCTGAGGACAGAAAGTGGGGTTTGCTTTTTTCCATTTGCTTGCAAACAAACATTGAAATATTTTTGTGCCTACTGGTTTTACCTTTTTTAGTTTGAGTACAGCAGGTGTTTGCATATGATTGCAGTTGAAATTTTCAAAGGAAAAAAAGAAAAAAAAAGAAGTCACTGAGATCTAGCCAGAATATTACTCACTGCCAATAGGGAAGTTGTAGTTTACATAATAGAAAAAGAATTATTGCTCACCAGCAAATGAAAGGTACTGCTCACTACAGTTGCATCCTAAATGCTAAGTTCAAAGAAAAAATTCAGTGCTTGTTCATACAACATACAATGTCTGTGTGAGAAATTTTGCTTAAATTTGTAAACAACGACTATCTTAATGCTTGCTGAGCTATTAGCTGTTTAGAAATAACACATGAATGTCTTAGGGCTGTAGAATAGCATAAAGGGTAGTATAACCCTGAAGGAGGAGTTAGAATGTAATGGAAATGGTTTAGTAAATGTACATCATATGCAAACAATATGGTATATAATAGAGTGTTTTCTCTTTAGAGGTGCTAAGACTCGTGTGCATAGGCATAGTTAAGGTAAAAACCTGAAGGAATTTCTTTTGGGTATAGTACTTTCCAGATCGTGAAGAGGGTTTACATACTTCAAACCTGGCCTACCAAGGCAAGTCATGCTGATATCTTACTGGTTTTTTTTAGACTGGTGCTTTTCCTTATGTAATTTTTCAAGCACTGAAAGATACTATTTTTTATATAGCAGAGAAATAAGCAGAAGTTTTTTTTACAAGCTGGATGCAAAACCTAATCTTTTCTTATTCCAGTGATATCTAGAATAGCTAGGAAGAAACCAGCTTTGTGCAGTCAGAATCTCTTAGGTTTTTAACCTCTATTTATGGTTTTTCTGTTACTACTAAAGAGTACATTACATTTAAATGAATTTTGCTTTCAGAGAAACAAGTCTGTCAATGTGATGGGCTATTTATCAGCTTTCTCTGTGCTTGGGCCTTTCTGTAAACAGAATTTTTGTAGAAAATGGATGTGTGGTATGTCCTTACTGTGAAAAAAAAGATAAATTCCTCTTGTTCCATGAGGTTGCCTTGTGAGACTAAATGATGAAAATTCAGATATTATTTTGCAAAATATCTGTTTCCTGTACCAATGATTTCTGTATTAAATTTGTTCCATTCTTAATTATATCAGTCAGTATGGTGAGTTCAGCAAAGCTGAGGCTGTCCTCAAGAGGAGGAAAATAAAGCATGAAACACGTTAAATAAGAAGGAACACAATAACATATTAAATACAGATTTTAAAGTATACTGTAATTCTGTAATTTGTAGACTAGACTATAAATCTAGTGAATAAATGTGGCATCCAGTAGTTAGACTGTTTCTGAATTCTGAAAAGTGTTGGGGGAGTGGCTTTCCAAAAAGCAGTTAATTATTTCTATTACTTGTGTGGATAAGTAATTTCTGAAGCTATGAATTTGGAAAATAATTGGGTTTGTCTGAGTTTGTGGGGGTTTTTTTCTTCCTTTTCCCCCTTTTTCTCTTTGCTCTGTAGAACCTAAATAAACTCAGCTGACCAGATGAGATTGAGATATGACTTAAATCTCCAGGTAGGGTGGTACTCATAGTTCAAATGGCTCATAAATAACCATTCTCTAATTAGAGTGAAATCACTCACTGAGCTGCTGGAATGTTCCTTTCTAGCTACACTTTGTATGACCTCTGCTGTGGGTTCATGTGCATCCCACACGCGTGGATTGCCTTTTTATGTTTGGGTGTATCCATTGGGAATGCATATGTATCCCAGGTGCCCTGATCATGTAAGAGAGAAACCAAGCCTGTTCTTTTGTTTGCATACAGCACTGAGGCCGAAACCTAGTAATGCATGCTTAATATCAGTAAGCTCAATAATGGCTGGGGACTCTTTGAAATTTCCCATGTGCCAACTTGCTCTGACTTAATCGAGATCCAAAGCTTCAGATTTGCTCCTTTTACAAAAACTGCTCAACTTTTAAACTCTGAACACTTCACATGCCCCTCTTGCCTTTGTGAAGTTTGGTTTTGACAGTGGTGTTGTCTGCTACTCCATCTGCAACTGAGCATAAGCTTTTTCTTGTTCAATTTTAAGCTCTTTTTTACTTAATGAAATCATTACTGCAGTCTTGGAAATATAGAATTTGTCAAGATCACAGTATGAAGGCAAATTCCTGAGCGCATCCATCTTTACAAAAATTAAATCTCTTGGCAGCTGTTGGGAAGAACAAAGGACATACCACTGTAAAACATCATTAAAAAATAATTGTAAAGCACCAGCTCAGTGAGAATGAGTGAGCACAGGTGTACTTTTTAGACTCCAGAAAAATGAAGTGAAAGCTCTGTTCATTTCAGCAAACTTGGTGGCCAGGAACCAACTGGTAGCCTAGATTTGCTTCCTTTGATAATGCAGTGTTGTATCTGGGCTGCTTCCTAAGCCAGAATTGGTCTCACCATAGTTTGGTTGATGCCCATTTTACTTTTATGCCACATACTCTTGCACTGCTTGAGTTTTCAGTGCTGATTCCAAGAGCTGCTGGCAGTATGAAAACAGTGCAAGAGAGGAATACTTTTAATTTGAAGTATATCACCTCCAGGTGGAAACCCTGAAAAATAGTGGAGCAAGCCAAGCAGTGGGTCACCTGGGGAGGGACTTCTTGCTGTAGAAGAAAGTAATCTATCATATGCAAGGACTAAAGCTATGTAAAATGAGTCTTCTGTGGTATGGTTTTAGATAATTAAAATACCAGTGATGGAGAAGAACTAGTGTCTTAGAGGTCTGAAACCAAATGAGTTCTCAAAGTGAAGACTGAGACAAAGTTTTGTTGTTTTGGAAAGATTCACTTGTCTTTTTCTTTTTTCCTTTTTTTTTTTTTTTTTTTTTTTTGAGTGATAATCCACAGTGCTGCAGTGCTGGAATACTATGCAAGACCATTGGAGAGGATTAGGAAAGCAGGTATCAATTATTTCAGGATTTAGACTGAACAACCAGGCTTTTAGAAGGAGATGTTAGAAGATCAGAGAATTTCTTAATCTTGTGTTATCCTTGGAGAGGCTGCCCTACAGTAGTAGTTTGCAGATGTGTTGCATCATTGGACTTTTTTTTCCTCCAAACTTGTGCTTAATGAGCTTGCTTTAAAATCCAGGAGGAAGCTCTAGCTCAGAGAACAGGCATTTGACATATCATTGGTATGCAGCCTGCCAAAGAACTTTAGATTATCTCTGGTCTCCATTATAGGTGTGATACAGAGGTACCTTTGTTTCTCTCATTCGTTAGCAGTGTAATTTTGTACATCATTTTCTAATGGAGTTGACCTAAGTGAAACTTGCTGATTAACCTCTTTTACAAATCAACCTATGGGCTGCAAAGCAGGTTTTGTTCTATCTGCATAAAAATAATAGAATTATAAATTCTCACTAAAGCTAGGTTTCTGGGTGTTACATGTTTTGAGGCTGCAATCTGGAAAGTTCACTATACTTTATATTCTTCCTTTCTTCAAAATAGTGGTTCCCCATTGTCAGGTACTGGGTTTTAGTTTTAGTAGATGATATTCACATCTTTGTGATATTATGTTCTGGTGTGGTGCTGGGCGTCCTCCTATACAGTCAGCGTATTCCCATGTGGTTGATTTATTGAAGGTTTTAAGAGACTGATCGTCCTTTAAATGTTAGTGTTTGTATCCAGTGGAATGCTATCGTGTCTTTACCCTCAGTATTGCATTTTTAATCTACTTTGAAAAATTAAAAATAAAAAGTTGCAGTTGACACCTATGTGGACACAATATCAGATAGTTTGGGAGGTTTAAAGGTACCTCTTAACAGACTGTGTGAATATATAGTGGGTTTAAGAAGTTCATGGTAGGATAAACTTAATCTAACAGGCATAAGCTTAATAAATTGACTGTTTTGGAAACTGGAGTGAGATAAATCTGCACTTAGAATTCACACGTTGACTCCAATGTGGATTGCAATAAGTTGTTCATAATGAACTGAAATCACTGAAAATCACTGAAAATTTAAATCTGAGATGGCATTTTCCTAAATAAGATGCACTTCAAATTAATCTTTCAAAATCATACCCATTGTGAAATAGATCTTGGAATTATTTTTGCTGCTTCCAAACATGTTAGTTCAATTTCCAGTGTTAGACAAAATAAGAAAATAGAATTGTTGTCATCATTAGCAGTGGGAACAAACTGTGAAAGGTATTATGGTAGCTCATAAAGCTGTTATGCATTGAGAGCTGAGTATTATCTGTGGTTCTGTTTATCTCAGACAAGAAAAGATACAGCAGAGGTAGGAAGTGTCCATAAAAAGATTAAATAAATAGTGAAAGTTATAGAGTTCTTTTATATGAGGAGAGATATGGACTAGTTCAGCTTGGGAAAGAGACAACTGGAAAGAGATACAGCAGAGGTATTAATGTTCTCTGGCTACACTGCCAGAGAGCAAGGAGTTGTGGTATGTGGGGCTTTTTAACAGGACTGTAGGGCACCAAATACAGTTGTCATATAAAAAAATAGCTTACACAGATCACATCACTGGAGATCAAAAGTAAAAGTGTGTTCAAATGAGATTGTGTAAATGGAAGTTAATCTCAGTTGCATGAAAAGTCCTTAAATGATTGGCAGAAACTAGGATGGAAGGAATGTGTATATGCATGTCACTGTTCTTGTCATCTTCCTCTAAAAATCCATAACAAACATTTCTAAGGCACATGTTCTTAATTTACATTATGTTCTGTTGTTGCTTGATAGGGTTGAGGTGGGTCTTTTGCTGGTTTCTTTAAGGAAGGTGAACATAGTGCTTAGCTATGCAAATGTTTTAGAGTGCTTGAGAGAGATGTTTTGCATTTGGAAAACTGAGGAAAAGAACTATAAATGGCTGGTCTAAGATTCCCTTGAGTTTCATGCAAGGTTTATGAGTCAATGTTTCTAGTTTTATATACTTTCTGTTTGATATTAAGACTGTATTCCGAGATAAGAGAGATGGCTGATTTTGTTCAATGCATGCTGCAATACAGTTAATATGTATGGTAGGATTGGCTTGTGTTTATTTAATGTTCTTTGGAAACAATCTTTTCCGTTTTATACAGGAGAAGGAACTTTTGGCATTTAGAATGAGAAAGGTCCTTAAGACATTCTTGTCCTTCTCTTTTATTTTCCTTTTCTAATTCTGCCTGTTGATTCTGGTTTGTCCTGTGTTGCAGGCGATTACCTGGAACAATAGATGTGATTGGACAGACCATCACTATCAGCAGGGTGGAAGGACGACGGCGTGCTAATGAAAACAGCAACATACAGGTTTTATACTGCAGATTTGCACACGATCTTTGACCAAGAGTTACTTTTGCTTTCCCCATAGCTTCCGATTAAAACATTTTGGTGTGTATGAATAAGTAATACAGAAGTAGCTTTAAATTCAGGAACAAAGGTGTGGCAGCCAATTAAAATCTATTGATATGAAATATACTTCTTACTGAAAGAAAATGCGCAGTATTGCAGACTTATAATCTAGGAGACAGCATTGGCTCTGCTAGTTCTGCATGGATAGACTTTTGTTTACTAAGTAACAAAGATAAACATCTAAACTGACTGTCCATTTCTCCTCTTCCTGACAGACACAAAGCTGAAAGTGAAAGCCTTTTCATACGCATTTTGAGAAATGCAGTCTTCTAAAAATAAGTTGCAAAGGAATAAATAGCAGATAGTATTAAAAAAAATATATATTTTACCATAAATTTTAAGATTGTCTTCATTTGCTTGGATCATCTTAAGAAAACACTAAATGCATTAAGATGGCATACACTTTTTCAATCCTGACTTAGCTGTGGAGAAGAATCAAGGCTGCTTGGTGCCCTAGATGCATTTCCATGCCAACTTAGGTTAAGGTTAAATAATGAAAATAATAACAGATAGTAAGTAGTTCTTATATTGAAAACATTGCTGTGTGTTTTTCAGCTGATCTCACAATGTTTTAAGTAATTTAAAGTCTTGAGGGCTTTTTTCATGCTTTTCATATTGATTTTTAAAATATTTCTTTCTATATGAATTTAAGATGGAGTATTGGGCCATATTCAGATGGCTTATATTCCTTGTCAAATCTTACATTTGTTGTTCCCTATTGGCTGCTCTTAGGCCCTGAAAGGTACTTAGCGAGTATGGGACACTGAACGTATAGATGCAAATAGAACTTAAACCACCTGAATATGGCTCTTTAAGTGCATAAGTAACACTTCCCTGTTGTAGTAACTGGAAAGAGAGGAAACCTATCTTCTA
>JAVHNF010055345.1:11957-30284 GCA_034783455.1 Micropsitta finschii
AAAGGAGGAGAGGCAAGAAAGCTCCGGCTGCCCCCGTTCCCTACAGGCTCTGCCGCTTCCCAGCCGAGGGGGCAGCCCCTGGCCGGTTGTGCTGGACCACGGTCTCAGCACCTCGACGGCTGCGGAGCTGGGCCCTACAGGGACAGGCACCCAAGCTGGGCACAGATTCTTAAACACCAACAGCATACAAGCGCCCGGGTCTTAATTTTTACTGGTGTCAAGGAATAAACCCATTGCTCATAAAACCGAGGGAAGACTGAGTACGTTGATGTTTTTTATATGACAGGTTATAAGATTACTCGGGAGGCCAATACAGCACATTAAAGGGGCTCCCACGTCCCGTTTTCCTCAGCTGTGAAAGTTGGTGAGGTGACAGGATTAGGGGTCACACACATTCAGGTTCCCTTTATCACATAGAGAAATTTCACAGCAGAACACAGGCAAAGCAGGAAACCCCAATTCCTTGATCTCAAGCTATCACCAGACAGCATGCAGTATATTTTACATTTTGTTTTGGACACCTTTTATGTTTGAGATTCTTTTCCCTGCCTTTGTGTGGGAAGAAAGAGTTTGCAATCAAAGATGCTAAGAAACAGTGTGATTAACTAGGAAAGTGTGCTATTAAAATATTAGTAAGATCTATTAAACTATTGATATTAAAATACTGCTCTTAAAATGGGAAAATACAATTGTGAACCCCGCAAGAATAAATTTTTAACCTCAGTTAGCCGAAGAAGGAGAAATGCTGCACAGCGCTAATGTTTTGTAGTGAAATCCTCTCTGCTGCCAGAGCAGCCTCTGCTCACTGAAGAAACAGATCCCCCGGCTCTATCCCCCGAGGACAAGCAGGAGAGCTCCGGGAGACCCTGCCCATCACTGCCCACTATCCCTGGTGCAGCCCCATCGAAGGCAGCTTCCTGCGAAGAGGGAGAAGAGCGTAGGAGAAAGCTGGTCTGAAAGGTCTGTGAAGGGCAAACAGCAGGGTCCATGATGGGCAAAACGTGGTAAAGACGAATAGAGATTTTCAGGGAACATTTAGTTTCTGTTCGGCAGGTGAATGATGCACAACACAGTTGTTACTGGTGGCTAAAGACAGCTCCGAGCACCCCGAGATACAGAGCTGAGCCCATCCTCTGTCCACCAGCAAGAACGTATGCTTCTAAAATATAATTACCTCGGAAAAAAAAAAATAAATCACGTTTTAATTTCAATTACAATTGTTCTATGAGAGACAGATGTGAGCTGCTAAAATGTTTATATCGTGGCTTAACAGTAAAAAAATCCAAATATTAATGAAATGTGTTTCACTGATGGGATTTGATTGGCATGCTGTATTAATTACAGGCCTTTCACCCTTGAAACTGCAGTTCCAATCCTGTCAGTGCCCAGGGAAAACAATATAAAGCTTGTTTATATATTCTAAAATGATATAGAATCATGCCGGCATTTAAGAAAAAAAAAAAAAGAGAATGAATTTCAGCCTTGGTTTCACTGCAGTGAAATACTTGAAAACGAACATCTGTGAATGCATACATGCTGGTTACCATCCTATGAGCTCGAAGCACCTAGAATATTTACAGACACTACCATGTGCAAATAATATCTACCGGTTCCATAATTTGGAATTAAAATTAAAACGTTAAGTGAATGCTCTCCAGCATGACACAGCCGAGACCTGTGGATCTCCAGCAGGTGGAGACAAGAAAACTGGTTTCCTTTATTTAAATGATAATAAAATAATCAATGGAGGGCAGCTGATTTCAGTATCATTAAACCAAGGTGTTTTCAAAATCCCACATTTAGCATTAAAAAGAGCTTAAACCCTCTTCTATTTTTATTCCTAGTGGCTAAAGCAGAGGGTACTTTCTGGTCACATTTGCAAGTTTTTCTGTGCAGCCAGAAGAAAGAACTTCCTTAACCCAAGGGGTAAAGCATTGCTTGGGATGTGCCAAATTTCTCTCCACTGAGCATTCCATGTGGATTCAGTACAGACCGAGAGGAGACCACGGAGCCAGAACTGAGGTTAACATGGGGCAGCTTCTCCCTGTGCCAGTCAGAGACCTTCTGGAGTGCTTAGGGCCATTGCCTCCTTCCAGCCTTGGGCACCCCCTGTGCCTGTGCACCCAACAACAGGGAGGCACCAGGGCCCTCTCCTTTTTATGCCAATAAGAGTATCTGCTGCTCTGGCAGGCTCTGCACGGCAGAGGGGAAGGCAGCTGGAGGAGTCTTTACCAAAGGGAGAGTGTTTTAACCATTTCCGTAAGCAGAAAAGTAAATCAAGAGAGAGTAAGCCATTTATTTAGGGCTCAGAGACATTAATTGCTTGCACCAAGCTAACATTAGAGTACCCCATGCACAAGAAACAGTAGAATTTACCAACCAGCACTACCAATGCACAGGGATAGAAGGCAGCACAAGCAGCCTAAATCCTTCAGAAACCCACTCCAAGACCTCATCCCTTTCCTGCTCATGCTGGGGGTTGCATCCCATGGAACTCAGACCCTCACAGGTGACACAGAGAGCAGACAGACCATCTGCTGCTTGCTGAGAAAACCCATGTGTGACTCAAAGCGGGCAGCATAACCCATGTACTGATTTAGGTGAACAAAGATACATAGCAAAGACAAGGATGGTTTTTCTCTGTAGGAAAACCACTAACATTTAAAGCACCATAATATACTAAGCAACTATATTGTGTGTCAAATGGAAATAGGAAGAAAAGAAAGCCCATAATAGGATAATATTTTGAGTGGGAAACCCCATTTTAGTTTACTCTACATGCTCTCTATGGCAGGGCGCTTTATGTGATTTGGATACAACTCCACTAGCACATTAAAGTTTATTGGCCTTGAAAAAAAAGGATGCATCACTGATGATAGAAGACTTGGTGTTATGCTGTCAATGCATATTTTATTTTATCTGTGTCTTAAATACAACTCAGACCTTTGGACTCCATACGGAGTTGGACTTTAGCCTTTTCCTGCAATTATTTGGTGTCTTGTTAACATTTTATGAGCATGTCTGTTTAAATAAACTTATTTGATGCACATTTGTTTTGGCTGTAGCCTGCTGTATAGGATGGATGTGCTTTCCTCTTTGTCTTTCAAAAGAAATCAAAATAAAGCTGAACAATGGCACTGCCAGGGGAATAAATTTAAATATAGTGTTTGCTTCATTTAAAAACAATACCATCAAAATCAAATAGATCTGACAACATTATTTATGAGGATTTAATATTTATAAGCTAAGTGGAGAGCATTTGGGTAATTACAACTGTAAAGCGTTGGTTTGTTTGCCAGTTACATTGACTGACTTACATTTGAGCACTACAGGCACTATTTGAGTAATGGACTGTAAAAAAGGCTGGAGTTTTGGAGAGCTTTTTAAACCCACCATTCTATCCTCTTCTTATTCACCTTCTGAATACTTGCAGAGTAAAAGAATACCTGCAGATTCTTTACCTCTTTGCACGAAATGATGCAACTTATTCATTTCTGTCTCTGCAATGTTGGCATACAGAGAAGAGGCATGGAATGATGCTGGCCTTTGTACATCCAACACAGTCTTAGAAAGAGAGGTAATAGCAAAGGAAGTTTGGAATAGCATTACGCTATTTTTCTCCATACCTTTCCACGCAATGTATTCCCTATGCTGAAAATAAAACAAATGCAGAAACAAAAAGAACTGTACTAAATTACCTCTTGCCTTTCTTTATCACCTTTCACCACCTGACATTCCAGAGAACTTGCAGACTCGGAGAGATGTGTTTGCTGACCACTAGAATGCAGCAGCTTCCAAAATAAACAGCATCTGCATAGAGCAACATTCCGCAAGAGCTGAATGTAATTAAAGACCTTAAACAAAGAAATATTCTCAGTTTCTTTGAATTGCAGAGAGGGTTCAATACCATCTCCTTTGTTCTTTGCTATTTCCACTCCAGCAGCAGCCCCTTAAACTGCTGTGGGCTGCTTGGAGGTGAGGAGGTGCGGTGGTTGATGGTTACCTCCTCCAATCTCACCCTGCTCACCTTCCTTGTGCTTTGGGGTCCCCATAGCTTGTGCAAGCCCAGGACAGAAGATGAACTTCACTTCCCATGTGCCTCCTGCTACCACTGCCAAGCAGACAGCTTGGGAAGCTCTGTGACAGAGGGTGATGGCACTGATGCTGCACCTACTCTCTGAATCTGCTTCCTAGGCAGCAACAGTATCAAGAGTTCATCCTCAGAGATGCTGAGGATAACTAACACCCAGCTGAGAAACTTTCCAGGGCTCACTGAAGAGAAATGAATATTTCAGTCCTTAAAACCCTATTGCCACCCTCACAGATTATTCTCGTTATCTCTCATTTCCCAGAAAAATAACACAACTATCCTCTTTCTCTTCCCCTGTATACTTTGTCCCTCAGGCTAAACTGCCTCCAAGTCTTTACTTCTCCAAAAGTCACTGTTTTCCACTGGGTATCGTGCTGGCACAGCTATACATAACTATTCCCTATATTACTTTCAAAGCATCAGGAACTAAATGAGAGATTTTTTTCCTAATGGGGTCAAATCAAGAGCTAAACCTGCACCGTGGGAGAAACACTCAAATCTTTCTTTTCTCCCTTAGCTCCATCTACTGATATTACAGTAGATTGCACATAGTTGCAGAGCTGTGCTGCACATACCAGACATGCTCTGTCTTCCATCAATAACAATTTTAAGGTTAATTCTTCAAGAGATTAGGAAAAAACCTGCTATCAAGCCAAAGACAAGTGCTTGTGTATGTTTACCCCGCGGGGTTTTTACATCAGAAGTGTGAAGTGAATTACAGGGTACGATAACCCAGTGGAAAGTTAGCTGCTTCTTGGTGAAAAGCATTTTGGAGCCAGTTTAATAACCCACCATGAGACCACACATCAGAATTGTATTTATTTAGGGAGCTAATTGAAATGTAGCCTGTAAGGAGGAGCCGACATCAGAAGCAAGATGCAGTTAAGATCTGAGGAAAGGCGGTGTTTGTGGGCAGAGTGTATGTGAGGCCAAACCTGGTAGCCCTCACCCAGGCAGAGTTCCCACTGGATGGGATGGGCTGAAGTCATGAGGTGGTTTGCCAGTGAAAGGCTTGTTAGCTCAAGCCTCTGGGTGATTTTCCCGGGCTGTGGTGCAGGTCTGCTCTCACAAGTGCTGGCGCTATCCCTGCCTCTTGGCTCTTCCGAATCCCATCTCCATTTTGCCAGGAATCCAACCACGGAGCCAAACCGTGTTCTCCTCCCAGTGCAAACCGATCAGATGAGTGATTCCATTTCACATCTGGTTTAGTGGCATTGTTTGGTTGTCGTTATTTTGCTAATTTCTGCTGCAGGATGTTCTAAGCTTGTTTTTAGCAAAGGCAAAAACCCAGGAATGTCAGATTGGAAAAGCTTGTCACCACTGAAACTTGAACAAGCATTTTGGGGCAAAATGCTGAACTCCTTGTTCAGAAAACAGCTTGAAAATCAGGCTCCTAAAATCCACCCGGGTGAGTTAAAACCATTAAGATCAATAAATAATGACTGAGCTTGCCTTTTGCCCTCAGAGTACCATGAGTCACACTGTCAGCTCTTAGCAGAGGACTGAAATCTCACATTTTAAAGTAAGCACAAGGAGTCCCATATAGACCAAGGCATCCTGGAGCTGGGGCTTTAAAGGCAATACTGAATCCCATGACACCTATGATAAAACCCCAATATTGTACATAGGAGGGTCATAGTCCCTCATTTAAGAAAAGGCTGAATAAAAGTGTGGTGGGATCACAAACAGCTGCATTTTGCCTTTTATTTTCACTTCGGAACAGCACTTTAAGGGCTCCTTTTGCAGAATTTAGTTAGAAAAACCATAGTTGGTTTTGGGGCAAACAGCTTCAAGGAGAAGCAGATATTGCCAACCATTTCCCCACACTGTGGCCCCCTCCTCCAAGCACTGCGCATATACCCCAAGGTAGAACTTGCTCTACTTATATTAAACTGATAGTGCAAGTAGTGAAGTCTTTTCCCTTTTGGTTTAAATGAATCCTTGCCACTTAAGTTCATGTTTATTTTTATAATATGGACTCTCTGTCGTTTATTGCTCCCAAAGGGACTCCAAATACCATGATGGTTATGAGTGAACCTGGGAATATACTTCTGAATTGCTTGTGATTTATCCTGTTTCTGATGCACATAATAACAGAGCTCTTCCAAAGCCCGTTCAAGGCTTTTAATTATTAATTTCTGTACTTTGTGTGGCACCACGTGATAGTTATTGCTACTGTGGGTGGGAATTATTGTGCCTGTGCTTTCTGGTAGCAGCACTGTCATTGGGAATTTCATATTTTAGGCTAACTGCTGAATAGCTTTGGAACAGCTTGAACCTATCCCAGGAACAAATGTCAGTTAAAACCCATCCCTTTGCAGCATCAGGACACTGAGGAGAAGGAAAAGATGAAACCAACAGGAGCTATGAAGATACACGGCAAGAGCAGAACGGTGCCTCGCTCTGTACACATGCAGCACACCTTCAGAGCTGACCCAGGATTCACCATACCTCTTGCTAAAGATAATCAGGAATAGGATTACTTTACATATAAGGAAATGTTTACTCCTCAGTGCCAGTTGCCAACAGCTCTACTAACCCTACATAACTCTGAAAACCAAACAGATCCTATACCCATCCGCTCTGCTGAGGCAGACCTCAAACACCGTGGATAACCAGCGCACTCAGGTAAGCACTCATCCTCCTGAACAGCAGAGGATACGTTCTCTTGCAGAGTCTGCATTGCCCTGTGTGGTAAAGAGGGTCCATGGCTTTTTCCAGCTCCAGGCTCCCTGCTCTGCCTTCTGCACTTGGCTTTTCTTTGGAGAGATGGAGATTTTACCATCCCAGAGATGTACCAGGCGCTGCATGCAGGGCTGGACCCTTACACCGAGGAGACTGCAGAACAGAATCCATGCAGAGGACCTTCAGCAGCGACCAGAGGAGAAGCCCTCCCTCCCCCCTTCCTCTTCAGTTACTAAATCTGTTTAAACTATGGGAGAGGGGTGAGGAAGTGAGACCTTTTGGAGAAGCCACATAGCTGTTTGTTTTCCTTGGGGGTTTATATCAACACCGGTCTTGACATTTTGCCTCTTATTATGTGTGGCTCTTTAAAGGGTGAAATAATATTTTCTTTTGCTTGAGAAAAGGACAAAGTTCAGACAAAGCGTTCAACCCAAAATCATTTTCTTCTTTCCCAACAGTTTACACATTGTCTACACTATGGCTCTGTGTAAAGCACCACTCTGCAAACAAAGGAGACTGGCAGGGAGATGCTGCTGCCCAGGCCCAGGCACCCCATATGGACCCACACAGCTCATGTCTCTGCCTGCTCCACAGGAGGAGAGCACACCACAAACCCACTCTGGTACACTTCCAAGAGACCAACTTTAATAGGTTTCATAATTGGCAAAGTGTGCTTTGAAGTTTTTCTCTCTTCCAATCTAATCTCCCTTCATCTGGCAAAAGCCCATTCCCAGCACAAGCTGCTCATCTGTGCACCCGTAGTGCTAAGGAAGTCCCCATTCAAAGCATTTAGTAGCAATCTGGTGGCATCTCTTCCAAGATGCCCAGAAAGAGCATCCTCTGCCTTTTCCAGCTACAGCCTCAAGCCACACAGCTCTGGAGGGGAAACAGAACAGGGACAGGGAAGGGTCAGGCATGAAGTTACTGCCCCTAAGCAGAAGTTACAGGATCGGTAGGCACGTTAGCCCATACTTATACTTAATTAGAGACAGTCTAACTCCTGTGACTCTTCACCTTAATGCCAAAGGCAGCCAGAGAAGGATGACAAGTCAGTGCAGAAAGCGGGTCTCTCCCTCTGAAACATGCAAGCATGAGGGAAGGAGCTGAGGATCAAAATTAATCTGATGGAGGAATTCGTATGACAAAGACGCAATGGACCTAAGCCAGAGGAAAGCAAATTTGGGAAGAAGGATGCTGCTGGGCCTCGGACCTTGGGTATCTCCACGGGTCAGTGGGATGGGACAGAGTGGAGGTGCAAGAAGAGGGGTGTGAGAAGGAGAGTGGGCCAGGGTGAAATGGTCCATGACTGATGATTCAGGCGGGAAGTCAGAGACAAAAGAAAGTTCATCTTTGCCTCAGCATCCTCTGAACACAGATCACACCACAGCACATTTATCTGCCAGGGCACACTGCCTCTCACATGCTCAAAACCTAATTAATGCCCTTCTGGGCATTATAATAACTCCTATTGCCTTTGGTAGACAGATTCTACTTTGTGAAAGGTGCTGGAGTTCTCCTGCTTGATTACATTCATTATAAAGCTGAATATAATGCTTCAACTGTAATATACTAATTGCTATGGATACAGAGCATCATGTTATAAACAAGATACATCACTCATTTGCAGAATAATTTTACCCCACCATTTAATTGTAACCTAATAAAATCTGCATAGTGTGAAATCAAGTGAAAACAGACCCAAATAATACTCTGCAAACCTCTGGTAGTAAAATGGGATTTTTCTGTAACTCATGCATTTTTATTTCAGACATATTTTTTTTATTCAGTGTTCTCTTTAGGAATGTATTACACAGACAGTCTGAGCAATACAAGCCCATAAAACACATATCAACAGAAAGTTAGCCAACATTTTATAGAGTCACATAACTAGTTGTGATAAGAAATAAACACAAGGGCTACACGGTGTTCTCTTGGTGGGATGGAAGGGGTTGCCCTACTAAGTTTCCTCACCACTATGTAACCCACCCAAGCAACTCTATTACCTCAAAACAGCTGTTCAAATGCTGTAGGACATGCAGCGGACCTCTGACCCACAGGTGAAGAGGGAATGAATGCAAATCATAATTCCCCAATTATTTGGGGGCGAAATGTGACACTGGAGTTAGTGCTCACCAATCAGGTTAACAAGTTAGCTGAAACTTTATCTTTCTGTACTTAAATTACTGGGAAATCATCTCACTGCCCTGATTGAAGAGATATCGATCATCCCGTGTTTACAGAAGGGCTGCAGGGGTCGGACGTTGTCCCTACAGCATCCCTGGCCCCACAGCACTGCTGGGGCTATGGCTGTCCTGGGCATGGCCCTGGCTGCCCTCACCCTCCCAGCTTAGCCACTGCATCCCACACTCCTCAACCAGGAAGCATCATGCCTTGTGCACATGGGAGCTGGAGCAAGCATAGCAACACATCTCTGGTATTGAAGCCAGAGTGAGCCAAGTGGTCAAGTTCATCAGGCATTTATCTACAGACAACAAGAGTAGCTTGCTGCAAATGAGAAGCTATTGAGAAACTCAGCACTCTATGTCTCCAACACATCCATGCCCTCAGTGCACGGTCTCCAGCCTTGTCTGGGAATGCGCTGGTAAGATCGGGAACAGCTCCTAAGCACTCAGATGTAGCCACAGCTCTGCTGGGGAACCAAAGGCTCCTACACAACAGCGCCGGGATGGAGCAGCACCACACACAAGGACCACGGGCACACCCCAGCACCCACAGAGCAAACCTCTCCTCCCCCAACAACTGCACAGTAATTTAAGGGCCCCGTTACAGCAGTAATGGTATTCTGGGGGAAGGCTGATGCTTCTTTGAGTTTAACAGCTTATGGTAAATATGGTGTATGTTGTCAGGGTAAGATTTATCCTTTCCTTTCATTCTACCAGCTGTCAAATGTGTTTGATTTTTCTCAAGCTTTGAGTGTAGCAGGAATTTAGCCAATAAATACAACTGATGATGATTTTCACTTCGGTTTCAAGCATCTGCCATTCATAACAAAGCCTGATTAAAAAATGTAAGAAGATTATTTTTAGTTTTAGAATGTGGCAGAGCCTTGCTGCAAAACATGGTGTGAGGCATGAATAATTAACTTGGAAAAAATCAAGGTATATCCAGCCCCATAAAGCAAATGAGTGAATCCTCCCCGGAGCGCTGCCTGTGTCCTGTGTGCAGCGCAAGGTAGCAGACGTGCCTCCTGCACAACAGCCTGCTCCTCAGCCCTTATGGAAATCTGTGCTTTTTCTGTGCCTGACTGGCAGCAAGTTGCAAGTCAGTGACTCCCTGCCCCGTGAACAACTTCAGTTTGGGTTTAGAGCCTATGAATCCTTTGGAAAGAGGAGGGGGAAATGCAAGAGCTGCTCTGCAGGTGGTGGCAGAAGCAGACAGGGCTGCTGGAATTCAGTTTTTCTCTCCACAGGGCTTGGTGGCTCTGTATAGACAGAGGCTCCCTTCTCTGTCTTTCCCTATTTTCACAGGATGGATGTTAAAAAGAGCTTTTCCTAGAAGCTGTGGCACAGAGCGAGGACTGTGCCAGGAGCCAGTGGGCAATCCCATGGCAGGACGCAGGAGATGCTGGGAGAAGACAAAGGATGGCGGTAAGGCTGCAGCCCTTACTCTGGTGGTGGCTGCATTCATGCCTGTCATATTGTTTACTCCCAAATGTTAAGTATATGAAGAGGTAAATAATGAGGGTTGGTTGGTTTAGGGATTCACTTACTTTTACTCATGTTACAAAACCACCTCTTGTCTCTTGGAAGGAATTGACACTGACAGGACTGAATTGTCTGATAATAAATTTATCAAGATGTTAATGATCATCAACTTCCCTGTGTACTACTTGGCAAAATCACTACAGGTCTTCCTATTAGCTGGAGCTGCTACCCATTTAGGGCTTGCTTTGAAATTTTATCTTTCCATCTTGTTTTCTGTTTCCTCTTTTTTTTTTTTTCCTTTTTCAGAGACCTCATCTGTTTGCCAGCATTCTCTGATCAACATCTCTCATGTGTTTCCTATTAAGGCTATGATGTGTCTAGCCATTTTACTTCTCCTGCCCTTTTAAGTGGTGTCAGTCTTTTTGCTTTGCTACTAGTTGCCTTTTATCTCTGCAGTCTCCAATTCTCAGCGCACATCATTACCTAACTCTTGAACTATCTTTCTCTTACTCACTATGACAAATCTCAGAGGCCTGTGGCAAACCCTTGCCAGGATGTAGCTAACGATGCTTGACCAGCCATCAGGAGAGGTGGCTTCCCATTAAAGATCAGAAACTCCCTGATTTTGTGACTTCAGCTGTGGACGTGGGTGTCTGCCGGGCATCCTTGGTGTTGGGCATTTTCTGAGCATAAGATCTTTGCCAAACTTCAGCAAATGTCTATTGGGACCACAGCACAGAAGCCTGTATTCCTTCTGCCAGTGCCAGCTGATGGTGGATGTGGCACTGAGGATGGCAGTTCTGACAACCCGTGGGTGCTCGATCCTGTCCTCAGTTCCCCAGACTCCAGGGTGTCCGGATCTGCTCAGCAGCACTGCAGGGTAGCACACTCAGCTAGCTTGGGAGCTCGAGATGCATCTGAAGGCTGGAGCTCCCAAAGACCTTGCTTAAAAAGGGAAAACCCCATCAAACATCATCCAGGATTGATCAGGGGGTTCCTTATGGCCCCGTGAACTCTCAGAGTGTGAGAACTGAGATGTCTATTTCGGTTAGTCCTATGCCTTCATGATTATTGTTCTTCCAGGGTTTTTCTCACTGCTTTCCTGCATGGTGCACAGTGTACAACCACCTTAATGTCTGGCTCATTTATTTATATTTCACACTGCATTTAATTCAAAAGTGGTTGTCACTAATGATCCACAGTCACCACCACAGAGCACCACATAACCTCAATCTGTAACTAACTATGGATAGTGTTATCCTACACCGTTACTAAGAATAGCCTCTAACTATAATAACCAAACCCCAGACTCCAGGGCCTCCCTCATCTCCAATAACTGATAATCTTTCCATCCCAGCTGTCACAGCCCTTCTAGTGGCATTAGGTTCTGACACTCTGCCAGGGACTGTCCCCGAGCTTGCGGGTGTTATCTGGTATCCGCATGGACAGGATTATTACAGGGCTCATCTGCAGGCAGGGGACATACGTTACCAGCCGCTGTCTCTGCAAGTCCATGGGACCATGCCAGAGAAATCAGGCACTAGCATTCCCTGACTCCCAAAGCAATGCAAGGCTGGGAGCTCAGCTGGTAGCACACAGCAGTAGAACAGGCAAGAGGCCACAGGCATGGCCCCTCATGAGGCTGCTGGTGATGGACCCAAGGTCACCCTTCACAGGCTGGTAGAAGGGAGAAGAAGGCTCAAAATCATGACTTGGAGTTCATACAGCAGCTTTTCCCATGCCCTTTGAAAAGCAGGGTGCTCTCCTGAGTAGGACGGTAGCCAAGGTGCTGGATAGCACTTAGAATCAGCTAAAATTCAGTCAGAACATGGTTTGTTGGTTTTTTTTTTTTGGTTTTTTTTTTCAATTTTGAATTGAGAAGAAATCATGAAGAAAATTTTCATTAAGATAATTTTAGCATAACCCCATTTGTTTTTCTCAAGCTAAATTATAAATTAAAAAGGCATCTGAAATCCAAATGCAACAACAATTTTAGAGCTTTATTTCTAAAGGACACCATAAAAATCCAATCAGAACTAATATTTTCCACAGTGAAATTAGTTGAAAAAATCTTCTGCAAAAACCCACTTCTGGCATTACTTTTTTTCTAAACAGCTCTGTTACAAATGTGATGCCCAATTCAGAAAATGAAGAGAAAGCATTCTGTGAACAAGTCCCTTTCATGCTTACACTGGTACTTCCCCCTCCCACTGAAACGAGTCAGCACTTTCTAAGCAGCCCTGTGCAAATGACAACTGATGGATCTCCTGCTGCAGCGTCCCACTAGGAACGCACATAGAATCATGCTGCTGGTTCATGTGCTCAGAGCTGGATGCTGCTGTGAGAAGCTGCAGAACCCCAAAGGTAGTTGCGTGACAGCAGCAAAAAGCTCGTGCTGCTTTGGGTTGGTAACAGCTTATTTGCACGCTTCATTCTGAAAGCAAAGACCTGCCCCTCTGTCCATAGCTGTATTGGAATCCTGCCCCTGTAACTCAGTCACCTGTGAGGCTGTCACCACTTGTCACACCACTTGTCTCACAGCAGCTCGGGGCCATGCTGCACCCATGGGAGCCATTGCTGCAGTGTTAGCACACATAACTCTCAGCAATCCCCTGCTGCTCCTGGAAAGGGCTTCTGTCCCCTGCACAGCAACACTGCAAGAGGACGAGCCTGCAAAGCCCCATCACCCATGGCCAGGGCTGACCCCACACCAGCATCCCTACTTGCCATGGGGACCAGATCTGAGCCAGGCCTGCTCAATGCACCCCTGCCTCAGCTCCTCACATAGCTCCATGGAGACGGCTCCTGGATGGGTCTGCAATTACACCTTCCACATGGTCTGTGCTGGCACTGGCATTCCCAGCTTCAAGGTGCCCTGCAAACCTCCTTTGAGAATACCTAACACACCACAACAACGTGCCATTTCACCTGGCACCCCGCACTGCCTGCTCCCTTCTTATGAATTTGCCAAGCTTGTACTTTAAGGATTCACAGATACTAAAGTGGTAACTGGAGTAAAAGCACAGACCTGCGTTTGCTCTAGTTGGAATAAAATCCACTCATTACTCTTTGGAAAAAAAACCCAAAGCTTTCTATTTTTATAGGAATAGGAGTAAGTGAAGCAGAAGGCAGCAGATAGCCTCTTTGCACAGCTCTGTCTTTAGTGGGCAAGTGCCCTTAGTTTCACCATGCACCTGGGTGTGCAAAGCCTCTGGCATTTCTCACAATGCCACAGGAAGGGCTGCACAATGACACTGAGGATGCCTAGAAATCACAAGACAGTCCTCATTTCTCAAGTGCAAAGTGAGTGATAACTGTTTCAGAATCCAGCCCTATACGCTGAAGCAGAAAGGTGTTCCAGCTCAGTTTTCCAGGGGTATGAAAAGGATTTCCTGCAGTGTGGTTCATTCCACTCACTTTTCATAAGCTAGTTTTCAACAACATCATCCAAAAGCCATTAGTTTCATTGTATGTATCATGCAGGGTTATTTAGTAGGTCAGAAGGAAAATTTAAATGGACAGGTGCTTTAAATTACAAGATGGTGGAGGTGGTTAATAAAAAAATACTAGAAAACATTGGTAACCTTATTTGGGGCTTGAAGTGGGTTCTGTAACTGATGGGCAAATGGCTTGGAGAAACACCGAGATCTGTCAGAAGTGGTAGGTTCAAAACGCATTCAGGAAATCACGCTGCTCCCCAGAGATCAGAGCGCAGTGCGTGCTTCCCAGACTTCACGCACCTCTAAAACTATTTGTTTCCTCTTGGATATTTGCACCGTGGGGACAATTAATTACATGACGCAAATGTCCTTTATGTGTGACACAGGGAGAAACCTCAAAACACTTGTATTTCTTGTCGCAACCTGAAAGGTGTGAGAACCATGGTGGCCTGCCTCCAGGTACGCTGCAGCTGAGATGGGGAGGGACCAAACCCACCTCTGCACTTGTGTCTTGGCTGCACAGACATGAGGAAGGAAGAGGAGACTGTCCCAAGCTCAGGGTGCTGCAGCCCATAACCCACCTCCATCCTGCTCAGAGTATCCAGCTTGTACCAAGACTATGTAACAGGTTTTACCATCTAACAAGAATGAAACAAAGGGTTTATTGCAGCTGAGCATCCGTGGTGTGCACTGGACAACAACATTATCCAAAACCCAGCAAATGACCTCAGCAACAGCATAACGATATGGCACATATGCAAAGGCAGAGTGAAGCCATGATGCAGGGACACGAGCACACACGTGTGCCACTGTACACACAAGGGATGTAACCACTCAGAAATCCAACCAACATCAGTGAGACAGCTCAAGATGAGAGGTACTCACATATAGGAGGAAAACACAGGAAGGATTTAACAGGGAGATGATTTAATTATTCTATACATTGGAGGCTGCTTATGGAGATGTCTACTGAAAGATCAGTGCTTGTAACTTGCTTGTGTATACAGCACGAAAGAAGTGAGAGTCTGGTTTGAATAAGCATTCCCCAACATCACCACATCTTATCTGACTCCTTTGGCTCAGAGATCAGGCTGGAAACCTAATGGGAGTCAACTGATTTCCAAGATGCTTAATATTTCTTAATTATTCCAGGTTGGAACCATGTCAACAGCTAGAGCAGAGATGCTTCAGTACCTATTAATTCCTAGCCAAATTCAGGCTGTTCGTCTGTTTTAAACTCAGGGCACAGGAGGAAGGATGAAAGCAATTAAGTTGTAGGAAAACCAGTGCAGCAGGCAGTAACAGAAATGGGCAAATCACTGAAGCAGCAAAACAGCAAGAGGTTTGGGCTGCCCCTCTGTTGCTTTCCACCCTGACCAAGACAGCTCAGGACTCCCTCCAACAGGGTTAAAGGCTCACAAAACCAGCCCCCTGCCACACATGCACTCTGCAGGATGCTTTCCAGCTTCAAATGCTATTTCCTTGGTCTTTATTTGTCTACAGTTTGTCTTGTGGGACCGCAGAGAGGTTAGCATTTTTAACTAGTTCCGTTGCTCCAACCTAACTGCCCTTCAGCCAGTCTAAACCTTGTTAGGATCTAACCTTGAGGCTGTGCAGAGAGGAAGTCATGAACAACAGGAAATAAAAGGAGCAAGCCCCAGTATTTTTCTGCCTTGGACACCCTGGTGATGTAGCCTCAGATGATGATGTGCAGCCAGTGTTTAGGTTAAAGGAGAGGATTACTGTCTGAGCCCTGGAAAGAGAGGCTGTGTGCTCTGTGCTTCATTAGACCACTCATCCTGTGAGACATGCTCCGGACTACATGACTCGCAGTCACTGGAAATTCCAGCTTTCTTCTTTTTCCTCTGCATCTTCCCCCCGTGTGCATAGTTTGCATGCCAGGGGATGAGCTCTCTGCCTGCATGCTTTCCTGACTGTTTGGTTTGCAGACATGAAAAGATTGAACAACTTGTGCCAAGGCACCATGAAAACTTCTGAACTAATGCTGCAGCAGAACATGATGTTTTGGGCTTTGGTTTGGAAAAAACACATGCATGTATATTATGATATGGTACAGCATGCTTAGTGTCATCTCCTTTCTAGCAAGAAAAGATGGAAGAATCTACAGGATGCCTTTGTTTCATGCAGTGCAGTATATATGTCATTATGCAAACAACACATACTTTAGAAATGGATACTACAGGCTGCCAAAACAACACACTCACTCTGTATCTGAGAAAGCAGCAGTTTAGTCTGTCGTGGTGGGCCAAATCCCTCCGCTGCCTGGTTATTTGGGTTCTGATGGCATTGGTGAACTGATCTGAAGTTTGAATGTACAGTCTAGTTGTGAGATGTTAAACGCAGACTTCAGTCTTACTGAGATGCATTGCAGTAAGATGAGAGGGAAAGTACTATGCCATTGAGGATTGTATGGTTTTGTGTCATAAATATGTTTTAGAAGCCAAACTTTGCTTATTTTATCCCTTCTAGAAACCTATTGAAAAAACCCATGATATTAAAAAGTTGAGAAAGGCAGAATTTGGCCTGGAATCTGGATTTCATATCTGAAGTTTTTAAAATCAAAGGAACAGATACAGCAAAATAAAAGCAGCCTTTTAAAATGAAGGAATAACACAATTTTCTAGTGACTTCCTTTAACACCGATTCTGACTTCCACTCTTATTGCAGGAAAAACAATTTCATTATTGCAATGGAATTGGTCAGCGTTGCCAGAAAAAAACCTGCAATCTACCCTAGAACTGTATTTGTTCCTAATGAAGCTTGAAAATAACATTTCCTTCCTACCTACTTAACTCTGGGGATAACTTTTCCACCTTCAGATTTTAAACATCCTGAATATAATTCCTACTTTTGCTTCCACATCTAAATGTACCAGCACATGTCAGATCCCCAGGTATCATCTATTTTACATCAGTAACTCAGTGCCTTTGCTAACACTGAAAACTTTCAGCTATGTCTATGAAAAAGCAGGCAGTATGCTGGAGTTTTAATGCTATTTTAGTGTCGGGTGCAACCTGAAGGACTGATTTCTTTCTATGAGGTCTCACGCAGCTCATTTCAGCACAGGGACAGATTCAGACTCTGTCTCTAGGGATGCTGTGTAGGCTGTGACCTGCTGGCCACTCCTCACCAGTGTTGGTCCTGCCCGTCCCATGGACTCAGGAAGCACCTTTCCCTGGGCTGAGAGCAACCAGGATGCCCCAGCAGCAGCCCTATGGCTCAGCCACTGCCTTGCTGACCTCCAAGCTGTACCCTGAGAGTCTCCTCTGCTGTCTTAATCCCTCTCCCCCATCAGATTTACACAATCACACTCGATGTTCCTACTCTGATCAAAGAGCTCGAGCTGCTCTCATGAGAGCAGTAAATGAGGCATCATGAACATGACCAATTATCATGAATTTGGCAACGCTGTTGGGCAAACTCCAGCACCTGCAGCTGGGGCTGGCCTGTGCCTGTCTCCGGCACTGATGAACGAGCAAAGATGGAAGGAAAAGGAAAGACAGGACAACCCCAGGGCTGCCCCATGCTGTGGGTGCCATTACGGTGCAGGGGGGGAAAAAGGGTGGCCCCTAAGGACAAAGCCAGTGGTGAGATCTGCTCCCAGTCCTCACCTATCACCCCAGTCATGCTGCAGCAGAAGTAGCCATCAGCCTGATCCTGAGCCCATCTGCCTGGCCTCGGGGCATAGAGATTTCACAAGGTTTTCATTAAACTTAGTGTGCAGGAGTAAAACCCAAGCAGATTACACGTAGGCACAGATACTGCCCTGAGCAGCATCCTGACATGTTTCAAAGTGAGCCTAAACTAACACGGGATCATACATGTGTTTTGAATGTTTCTGGCATTTCTGTAGCTTGCTCACAGTGTTTGTACTACTGAACTACAGCTTCCTTCTTTGGGGAAAATAAGAACATCAGATATTCCTCTGACCAAACACAAGCAGAAAAACAAGACAGATGCATTTTGCATCCTGCTGGTATTTAAACCAAAAGGCTCAAGCTATCAGGAAAGTGCAGGTTTGGGTCTGCTCACTGCAACCACCCAGTGTGGATTCACGGCTGAAAAGGGACCTGTTCTCTGGTCACACTGCACCACAGCAGCAGCAGGACAGCTGCTATGAGCTGAGAGAAAAGAGATCTTAGAAACCATCCTGTCTGATAAGAAAGAGGGTTTTAAGCTATTTCAGTTGGAGTTCAACCATGAACAATGAAGCTAAGTCTATGAAGTTTCACAGGTTAAAATCTGACATGGGAACTTCAATGTGCAGAAGAGAATAGAAGAGAAAAAAAACCTCAGTCTCTATATTTTCTTATCTTTTATCCCAAAAAATGATTTAGAAAATCTAGCTTCAGCTTTCACTGATTTGGACAAGTAACACTTGTGTTAAGGTGAACCTGTGCCTCATCTAGAGTTAAATCTACCACAG
>JAVHNF010055346.1:0-10719 GCA_034783455.1 Micropsitta finschii
CCGATCTACTCCACTGGTCACAGACCTCCAGCTAGATTCTGCCCCATTGACCACAACTCTCTGCCTTCTTCCTTCCGCGCTCCCGCAGCGCGGCCGCGGCCGCTCCGCGCCTGGCGGCGGAGGGTTCGTGTAACCAGGGACACGCACACACACAGCGCGGCCCCGCAGCTCCGCGCCCATCGCTTTGCGGCAGAGCCCCGGTAACAAAGACCCGACCCGCACCCCCTCCATCCCGCTCCATCCTCAGCCCCGGCCCCGCCGCGGGATGTAGCCGGGCCGGGCGCGGGCAGCGAGGCTCCGCGGCGCCCCCGATGCCCCCGCAGTGAGGCCGGGCGCGGTGCTGCGCGCTCCGCCGGGGCTGCCGGCCACCATGGGGAAATCCAACAGCAAGTTAAAGCCTGAAGTTGTGGAGGAGCTGACCAGGAAAACGTACTGTGAGTGACCGCAGCGGGCCAAGGATGGGCGGGGCGGGGGGCTTGGGTTGCGTTGGGCTCCGCGGTGCCGTCTCCCGCGGCCGCAGCGCGGGGCTGTGATTTCTCCGGGCAGCGGCGAGGCCGGGGCCGTT
Source organism: Micropsitta finschii (assembly GCA_034783455.1). Lineage (NCBI taxonomy): Eukaryota > Metazoa > Chordata > Aves > Psittaciformes > Psittacidae > Micropsitta > Micropsitta finschii. The sequence goes on from JAVHNF010055346.1 coordinate 566, forward strand.
CCGCGGGGAGGGCGCAGGCTCGGCCGGGCTTTGTTGCATGGATCCCGGGGTTAGCACCGGAGGGTGATGAAGCGCAGCCCACACCGGCAGCAAGGACGAGGAGAGGGGAGGGAGATAGGGGAACACTGGTTTCTCGTTAAAACAACCCTTCGTGGCCTGTTTCTCAGTCTCCAGGAACCGCGGGGCAAGGGCCGCATCCTGCCTGCCCGGAGGAAGGCGCCTTCCCTTATTAACCCCGTGCTCCGAGCATCTTTGCTCCCAGGGCCCCGCTGCCAGCCGGGGATGCAGGGACCGTGCTGGTTGTCCTCCGGCGCTGCTTCCCAGGAGCCAGAGGGCTTCTCCATAAACAGGGAACCAAAGCGCCTGGGTGGGTGTCTTGCAAAGTTTGGGTGCGTTACTTGGAGGGCTTCCTTTGTTATTATGCTCTGAAGAGGAGCAAAGAGCCCGGCACCGGGGACTTGGGTGTTTTTCTATGAGTATCTCAGTATCAGTTTAATAACCTGATTTTCTAAGTGAGTGGCTTTCCTGTCTGAACCTCCACTGTAATCTTATTAACGTGGCTGCCGTCTGAGCCATCCAGTTTTAGCACAATCAGATGGGTTTATTTCCCTGAAGGATGCACAAAGGAAACAAAGGGTTTGGTGGCTCAAGTTTGCCTCCCCGCTGGCAGGTCAGAGCTATTCCCCTCCTGTGTAGCAGCCCCGTGAGCTCTCCCCGCTGTCATTGCTGCAGTCCCAACGGCAGCGCTTACCCAAAAAGGCAATAGATCAGGATGCAGCAAGTTCTCCCATATGGAGGAGAGGCAACACTGGTGCATTGCACAACCCTGCCCGCGGGGCTGCTCTCTTGTCGGGAGCAGGCAGCAGGAGGGCACGTTGTCTGCATAGCCAAACCGTGAGCGATGGATGGGAGGAGAGCTTGGGGTACCCCATTGGTCTCAGGGGGAAAAAACAGTGAGAACGTGGTGGTGATGCTGGGCTGGAGCTGAGCACTGGGTTGGTTCTGGTGTCCTCACTGCAGCGGTGACCCGCAGCAGGTGCCGCCGCGCTGGGTCAGGGACGGTTGTTGCTGTGCTGCCATCACTCGTGTGGTTTGCAGCCACCACAATGGTCCAGTCTCCAATGGGGAGGGATCTGGGAAGAGCTGGCTCTGGTGCAGCCTCATCGCCTGTGTGCTGGGCTTTCACCGCCCGGGGTGGCTTCTCTCTGTGCATGGAAAGATGCCAACCCCAGCGGGGCTGCTGCTGATGTCCCATGTCCTACCAGCAACCAAACACAGCACTGGTGAAACCATGGTCTGTAGGCACGGAGATGTCTCTTCTGCTGGATAAGGCCAGCAGAGGGTCATTGCCTTTGGAATCACTTTATTCACAACTCTTAACTCCTCTCTTTTGGGTGCTTTCCCCTTTCCATCACACCTCATCCCAAAACCACTCTGGTCCTCTGGTTGCTCCATCAATGACTCCCTGGCCTCTGTGGGGTTTTGCCTGCCTGCTCTGGGCCTCTCGCTTCCTCTTTTTCAAGACCCATTTACCATGAGGTAAGGGTGAGGTAGGAGCCCTGGCAGCAGTGCCATGGGGCAGCACATGGCCGGAGCCTGGCGCAGCATCCCAACGTGCCCTGGCAGCACGCAGCTGGTGATGCAGTGCCTGTCAGGGAGAGCCCTAGCTAATTCCAGGCTCAGCTTGTTGAGCTCTGCTCATTCCACCTCTTGTCTCTGGGATTAATTACTTCTGCTGAGTGTTTCTGCCCCTTTTCTGCAGCTGTCAAGGCGAGCGCGCGTTCCCTTGTCTGATGAAGCACTTCTCAGGGCCCTCCCAGGCACGTCTGAGTTAGCTCCAGACCCTGGGAGGTTGGGAAGGTATTCATTTCCTTCTGCGTTCTGGGGAATCCAGGCAGGGGAGGTGCAGGTAGGAGTGCAGGGCTGCACTGAGTGCAGTGAGGGACTGATCCAGACCCCTGTGTCATGGCTAATGGTGGTCGTACCCACAAATCCATGGCAAACTCAAGAATTCCTGGGACGTTTCTGCTTGGGGAAGGTTTTACTCCACAGCACTGGCACCTTTCTGGCAGTGACCATCCTTGTGCTGCCCATCCCGTGTGCTGGCTGCAGGCACTGGGCCTGCCTCATGTGTGGTGCTCTTTTTGCTGCTGTTACAACACATCTGGGCAGATACCTCCAGGAGCCCGTACCTGGGTCCCACATTTGTTCTGGGGAGGCTCCCTTGGCACTGTGAGCTGTGGAATGTGCAGGGGTTCTCCTGCGATGGGATTTCCTTCCATTGCATCATTTTCTGTTTGTGCCATTTCCAGGCAAAACGAAGCAAACAACAGAAATCCCCTTCTTGCTTTTGTAGGACCAGAGAGATGGGGCTTTGTGGTAGATTTACCTCATCCACGGCACACAGAGGACCCACAGCCTGTGCTGTGTCCCCTCTTCCAGTGCCTGGTAGCTTCTTGTGTCCCTCAGCCACTGTCCCCTCTGGTCTCTCTGTCTCCTTTTTGTGGCGTTTCTCTGGCTTGCCTTGGTCACAGCAATCTTGGGGCAAGCAGGCGATGGGAGCGTGGCACTGTGGGTGCATGGCATGGTGCTGTGCCGAGGATGCTGCAGGGCCTCCGTGAGATGTGAGACTTTACTGCAGGCATTCAGAGCAGGCTGTCCCGGGCCCTGCTGGGGACTGCACACGGAAGGGCAGGAGTCTGTAAACCTCATCTCTTGGCTCCCCTTCCCACTCCGCTCCTGATTTACAGTGCCGGGGACCACATTTTAATGGCCCTTGGACACCTGAAGGTGCAGGAGTACATCTGAGGGCTTCTTCATAGTGCTGGCTGCCCACATCCTGTTGACTTGAACCCATCGCCGTGAGCCTTTCAGGATCTCCAGGCACCTGATGCTCAGGAATAGGTGTCAGTGCCAAGCTCACCTGTCTGGCTGCAGGCAAGGATTTAACCTTCCTCAGAGGCCAGGCCGGTGCCATACAGGAGCGTGCAGGAGAAACGAACGCTGAGTGATAACAATAATGAATAATGAATCGTGTAATTCTGTGTACTTCCATGGAGCCTTTCATCCCAAAGCTCCTAAAGTGCTTTATGAGCATGAATTTATTCATCTTCCCTATGCCACGTTGAGGTACCTCCGAGATGCAGTTTTGGCCTCTGTGTGTTTTCTCCCAGGAGGTGATAACACCCAAGGCTTAAAGGAGCCACCGTCCTCCCTTTATCGTGGCCCCTCTTTGGCAGGGATTTAAGCCTGGGCTTAACTTGGGCCAGGTGCTTGCTGCTCAGGGCTGAGGTGGGATTTGGGATTGTGCTTAAGAGCCTTGTGGGGCCGAGGGCAAAGGATTCTGCTAAGCTGGAGCCTTATGAAGGTGCTGGGTACCGCTGCTGCCTGCAGCCTGCTTGGAGCTGTGCGAAGGGCACGTGTGCAGCTCTGGGTGCACAGCGTGTGTTGTGGGTGGAAGTGGTTCTGTATGGACCATGGGAGGAAAACGTCGTATTGAGCATCCCTGCTCACAGCAGCGGTCCCAACCACAGCATCCGCCACCCTTAAAATCATGAAACGGGCTTGAAAATAAGAGATTGTTTCAGAAGAACTCATTTTAGCTCCTATTTTAAGTCATTTGGGGCTGTTTGGATTGCAGGGTTCATTTTCATAATGATTTCCCATGTCCGGAACTCCTAACACTGGAGTTTTCTAATGCTGGCTGCAATAGCTGAGCAATCCAGCACCCTTGGAGCCATGCAGGTGCAGCAGCATCACTGCTGGCACTGGGCACAGGGACAGGATGATGGTCCTGAGGCTCTGATGAAGGTGTGGGAGCTGTGTTGAAGGTCCCACGGCACTGGGAGACCCCGAGCTGCAGAGTGGGAGCAGGGAGAAGATGCTCTTTTCCCAAGAGCTGCATCCCACCCACTGTGATCTATTTTGTGGATTCTAAACTCACTCTGGCAGCATCATTTTCTGCTCTTTTACAATAAGCTGCAGAATCGGCTCTGTGGCTCGGCAGTAATGCTCTGAATTAATGGGCATTAGTTTAAGAGCAAACTACAAACATATTGATCTGTAGTGATAGGGGTGCGTAGTGGTGGGGAGGATTCACCGGGAAAGAGAAATCTCCAATTGCAGCAGTTTTCAGCCAGGAAAACGGGTCAGTTCTTCACTGGGAGCACTGGGATGGGGCTTTGCTCCAGGGCTCCATCCTGCTGGTGGGCAGGAGCAGAGGAGGGACCTCCAGTGGCTTCCCGCCGCTGGTTTGGTTTTAGCCTCCGAAGTGTTTGGCCTCGGGTGCTGAGTTTCTCTGCCAGGTTGGTCGGTGTTGAAATGCCTCCTGTTGCTCATCCAGCAGCAGCAGGGCAGCACAGCCTGGGGCTTACGCACCCGTTGTCCCTTAGTGGCAAACGCTGGGTGAAATACCTGAAGCACAGAGCCCCAAACCAGCCCTAGAGCTCCTCTCGCCCTACAAGCACCCGTTTTGGGGGCAGAGGACTGGGGGCAGGATTCCAGGCTGGGGTGGGAGTCTTGCTCCTGGGAGAGGGGCATCAGGATGCTGAGGCAGATGCCTGCCTGGGTGTGAAGCTGGGACTGGGCTGCTTCAAGTGCTCTCAGTGTGTAATAGGATTTGGAGGAGCCCCAAAGAGGAGTTTTGGGGGCAGGACGAGAGCATCTGCACAAGCACCCTGGAGATGCACTGGGGAGAAGGGATAAGAGCAGGTCTGCTGTCCTGTGCCAGCCAGGGAGCCTGAGGGAGGGTGATGGATGCGCTGGAGGGATGCCTATGGGCTGGCTTCTGTTTTGGGCCTGTTTTTACTGCAGCCACGTGGAAGCCAGGGCTGCAATGATGGGAGCTGCGGTGCAGGTTCACTGCAAGATTGATGTGGACCTGATGTGGTGTCCCCAGAGGGCTGTGGGGGTCTGGAGGCATCTCAAGCCCCTTTGTCAAGGAGACCCCAACCTGCTCCCAGTGAATCTCATGACTGGGCATCCCTTGTGCATGTGGACCTGGGGCTTTGCAGGTAGATGCAAGAGAAGCAAGTTTTGGAGTGTCCTTGAAGCCACTGGGATGTGGGAAGGGGAATTTGTGCCCAGGGGTCCCTCGGGCTCCCTCTGCAGCAGAGCGGAGCTGCAGTCCCCACCGGCCACAGTGCTGCTGCTGCTCAGGCATCGGAAGAATCACATTTCATTTATCCCCTGGCATGTTAATGGATCTGCTTAACCACGCTCCTGACCTTTGCTGCTGCCGCTATCATTAAGGTTGTGAAACAAGAAGCTCTTGAAGGCATCAAAGGAAGCGGCTGCTTCAGGGAGGAGCCCGCGGATGCACTCGCTCCGTTATCGGGGTGACACTTGCGGGGTCACTTTGTTCCTCCCTCCCCATCTCATCCTCCCGGCTCTTCCAGGGAGCTGGATGGGAAAGGAGCCAGGATCCATGCCCTGCATCCCTGCTCGAGGGCCAGGGGGACTGGGGGTTCTCAGCATGGTGGGCATCACTCCCATCACCACCATTGCTCTGTGTTCCCAAGCCCAGTAGTGCTGGCACAGGACTCAATCCCCACACCTCCTGCACATTGTTCTCCCTTCAAGGCACGTTTTTGCTTCCTGCATGGAAGGAGAGCTGCCAGTGCTTCATCCATCCATGTTTCTCCAGCATCTCCTGGTCAATAGCTGGACCTGTGGATTTGCCATGGAGCAGTGGGTGTCCTGTGCCTCCAACACCACCCCTCAGTGCAGTGTGGACCCTGCTGAGATGGGGAGGTGGCAGAGGCCCTGTTTCCAGTAAGGCTTCACCCCGCAGCATCCTCTGGACCTCTCCTTGGCTCCAGAGTCCCATGGTTGAGTCAGAGAGACTTCCCTTGCCTGGGGCAGGAATCACTCCATGGGTTGGGACAGCACCGTGGAGCACGGGGCCATGCTGAAACCCATGGTTCAGGGGAGGATAGAGCAGGGGGACACAGTGGGGCTGCTCCATCCCTGCTCCCAGCAGCACTGGGGATGCTCTGGGTATTGTTGTGTGGGCTCACTGGGAAGCCGGGATCAAATCCAGCCTAAACCAGACCTGAGCCACAGGCTCCTGCTGTGGGTGCGTTTCAGCCCGATTCAGTAACTTCCAAATGAAGGCACAGTCCTTTGCCCTTCCTCTGCTGCCTTTGCTGCAAAGAGCGACTGCTGCTGTTTCCCTGAACCCAATTTCCAAAGCCTAATGTCGGGCCCTTAAATATTTAATAAAGTCTAAAAAGGATTTTAACTGCATCTTGGCTTTCCTATTGGTGCCAGCCCCGGGGGAGAGGAGAAAAGAGCTGCTCATGGACCTGTTTATCCAGTCTGGGAGCAAGACAGACCACTAATGGCAACCGCCGGCGAGAAGAGTGCCAAACGCCCAAGCAGTTCTCTGCACATATTGCTCCGTATCTCAGCAGTAACAAATGACACCAATAACGCTGTCGGGTTTGTGCTCTGAACGTCTCGGAGGCTCCCGGACCCGCCGTGCTGCTGGTGATGTCTGTGTCTGATGGGGAGAGGAGCCAGATTGTGCATGGGGAGATGGGCAAGCTGGGATGGGGATGTCCTGCTCCGACAGGTAGGCAGCTCCTGCTGTGTTGTGCCTGCGTGGTGAGGCTGCTCCGACATCCCGTTGTGATGGGATGCTGCAGGGATGGGTGCTTGCATGGGGATGATCCCAGCATGGGGACACTACTGGTGTGTTGCATTGAGGCTGGGAGCAGGGATGGGGTGTGCAGGGCTGAGATGGGGGCACGGTGATTCGGACCAGCTGCTGCTGGTCATCTGTGGGAGCAAACGGAGATGCCATCGGGCAGGCTTGTGCCATGGTTGTGCCCATTGGGGTGACCCTGGTGCTGCAGGAGGGGTTTGGTGTTTTAATGATGCTTCCCCAAAGCTAATGCCGTGCCTGGCCAGCAGCAGGAGCAAACCCCAGCCCTGGGGCTACCAAACCTTCCCCGGAACTGGGGTTGAGCCCCGATGGAGGGCAGCAGGACGTGTGCTCTGTAATGTTTAACCAGGACACCGGCTCTGTCCTGACACCTGAATTTGAATGGGCCCGAGTACTCCAGGGCCAAACAACCCCCGTGCCCAAGGTGCTGGTGTGTGATGTGTCTTCAAAGTTACCGCTTCAAACGGGGACCCGGGTGAGCCAGCACAAAGCCACCCAACAGCCCCGAATGGCTGGAGATGGTCTTAGCAGCGGATCCTGCCTGTCCCTGCGGAAGAAGCCCCACAGCTGCTGCGCTCATTGGTACCTCCAACACCTTGAGCTGCCTCCGTGCTCTTGGGTTTGTGTTTTGTAGGGATGAGGCCTGAAATCGCTGATGACTGCTCAGGTTATGACATGGTTACCCCCTGGTAACCTGCTCTGCAGGGCTCTGGGTCCATCTCTGACTGATGGCACCTCCTTGGGTCCGTGTTTGCAGGAGGAAGGTGGGAAGTTTGCACCGAGCATCCATTCAGGCTGCTGTGCTGAGCTCTGATTGCTGCTCTGCAGGGACCGGGGGCTGATTCTGCAGCTTGTTCTGTGGTGCTGAGCCCCAAATCTGGGTCCCAGGGCAAGGAGTGAGATCCACAGGAGCGCATGTCCTGTCACCCGCTTGGCAGGGAGGGAACTCATCGTTGGTCAATATTAACATCGTGATGATGTTGTAAGTGCGGTCTGTAGCAGGTCTGTGTTCAGACAGGCCTTAAATAGGTGTTCACAGAGGCGAGGGGTGAAATGTGTTGGGTGCAAACTGCAGGGTGTGTGGGATCGCCCCGCAGCGCCATGGCATTTCATGCATGAGGGGCCCATCAGCTCATGTATGAGCACCCAGTTGTTTCTGCATCAGCACCTAGCAAGTTCATGCATGAGCACCCAATTAATACACACATGAGTGCATAATTAACTGAACATAGAGCACCGGTTGGTTTATGCATGAGTGCCCAGTTAGTTCACGCTGGATTACGCACTGGTCCATGCATGAGCTCCCTGTTATGTGCTGCATGGGTGCCCAATTGTTGCATGTGCTCTCCATCAGTTCATGCCCCAGTGTCCAATTAATTTCTGCATGAGCACCTGATCCATTCACACCTGAGTGCCCCATTAGCGCATGCACAACTGTGTTACCTACTAATTACACTAATTCACCCACAAGTGCCCAATTAGTTCACGCAGGAGTGCCCAGTGAATTCACACCTGAGATCTCTATTAGCCTGTGCATCGCCACCCCATTGGAGTCAAGACTGCCCATACAATGTATGTATTCACACCTGAGCACCCAGGTAGTTCATGCATGAGCACCCAATTAGTTCACCTAGAAGCATCCAAAATGTTTATGCTCAATTAGCCCGTGCATGATCACCCGATTTATTTCTGCATGCGTGCCCATCTGGCTTAGGCATGGGTGCTCAGTGGATGCGTAAGTGCCCCTTTAATTCATGCCTGAGCACCCACTCTGCACATGCAGAGGTGCCAATTTGCCTTCATCTGGGCACTGCACTGAGCATCTGCAGCAGGTTTAGGCAGCTGCAGACCTGGATGGGAGCCCCAGGATGGGGCAGTGCTGGGTTCCCTAGAGCAGGATGCACAGGGGAACCCTTCTAAATGCTGCAGGACCAACACTGCCATGCCTCGGTGGGTGATGCTGGACCTGTTGCCAGTGGGTTGGTGGTGGAGGCCAGGCCTGGCAGAGCTGCAGAGCCCTGCAGGGGAGGCAGAGCTGCTTTGTGCTGGAAATTATTAACTGTGGCTCCCCTGATAAGGCAGCGGTGGCACCATGGGATCAAGGTGCTGTCATAGTGACCGGAGCACAGGGGGATGTGCAGGGGCTTGGTGCAGGCTCCAGCCGGCTGCTGCACTGGGACAGTGCTTGCTGAGCCTGTGGGAGCCCAAAGGGCTAGAGCATCATGTCACCTCCTGCATCCCACTGTGGCCAGGGGGCTCAAACCATTCCGAATCCATTCACTTCTCCTGTACTCCTCGCTGCTGCGGTCCAGCGAGCACCCGGCTCTCCTGCGGGCAGGGCGATGGATGGGGATTCCAGTCCCGGGTCCCTCCTCTCCTGCTGCCTGGCAAGCACAAATTAACAGGCTTGAGCACTGATTAACCAGAGCTGCTTGCTGCAGTGGCAGCTGGGTGGTGGGAAGAGAGGGGGCACACAGAGGGCGGGTGGTGATGGAGCTGTCAGTCCTCGCTGCGCCGTTGGGGGTTGATGGAAGGGGGGGGGTAGAGACTTGGAGGTTTTTGGGTACCGGTAGCCCGGAGGAGGGGGCTGGAGGCTGTTTGTAGCTGCAGCAGCAACCGGTGCCTCTGCCCCTTCGTGCTGCATGAGATGGGTGGCAGAATCCCTCCTCCCAGAGGAGACGCGAGAGGGGATGGCCGGCCAAGGCGCAGCTCCTGTGCTGCTCTGGGGTCCCTGTCCCTGCCTGCGGTGCGAGCCCTGCACTCAGAGCTTCCCTGCGCTGTGCTAAGAGCAGCAGAAACAAAGGTGCTGCTGGCACGAGCTGTGTGCGGTGCTGTGCGTGCAGGAGGGTGCCTGCGCCTCGTACCTGGGGCTCCCGGCTCAGTGTTGCCCCTTACAGCGTCGTGGCTCAGGATGAATGCTGATACCCTGCCTTTATTTAGTGCCTTTCATCCCTAAGGATCCCGGGGCACGCAGCATCCTCTAACAAGCCGCTACGTGAGCTATTTATAACCATTCCCATAGCGGCTGCGGGAGCGGTGGTCCCTGTGGAGCGCGGTTCAGCCGGAGCACGGTGAGGGAGCTGGCCCTGCTCCGGTGGGATGCTGCAGTGGGGATGCTGTGGGTCATCCCCGTGTCCTTGAGGAGTCAAACCTGGCGGAGGTTTATATCGCTGCAAATTGATTTGCATGGGCTCAGCATCGCGCTGTAATCAATGCCAGGGGAGGGAAACGCAGCAGCCACTGCTGCACAGGTGCTTCCTATGGGCATGGCTGGGCTCTACGTGCCAGGGAGCTGCAGAGGATGGATTGGGGACGGTGGAGGGACAGCTCTGCCCCTGCATGTGTCCCCTGTCCCCAGCCCCAGCATGGGGGGATTGGCCTGGCCAGGAGATTGGTATCCCCAAGGCTTCCGTGGCCAAGGGTCCCTGCCGCAGGGATGGATGTGAGCATCCCTAATCGGTGCCACTGGGAGTGTCGACACCCAGCA
>JAVHNF010055348.1:29932-45578 GCA_034783455.1 Micropsitta finschii
TGCACACATTTTTGGGGGTTATTTTTTTGTTTTCCTTTTTGTTTTAACAGTCTGGGTATCATTGCATTCACATGGAGACAGCTAATGATCTTACCACGTTACGTTTCATATCATCGGGGCATGGAGAAAAGCAACGAAGCTGTTACAATTCCGTGCAGGTCCCTCCTCTGTCTGGCAGCACCATATGCTGCCAAGGGATGTCAGTGAAGTGAATTCTCTTGTGATTGAAAAATAAAAGTAAAGCATATGTGTACAACAGGCTCAGACTTGAAAAACTGGAAGTCGTGCAGTGTGTGTGGCTGGCTGTACCTGAAGACAGTCAGTCTGTGCCCAATCTATGGACACAGAGAAGAGTATTCACACATTATGACCAGGATAGATGTTGTTAATTCTCTAGAATCTGGGTCATCTTTCCCTGGCACAGCGGTTTGCAGAGCTCAGCAGTGCGGCAGTGTAGCCTGCTGACCTCAAAACCATCCAGTCTGAGCAGAGAACAGGATTTTCACAAGGACTCAGAGGTTTGGTGTTGGTTTACAGCCAGCTGAATATGAGCCAGCTTGTGCCCAGGCAGACAAGAAGACCAACAGCATCCTTGCCTGTATCAGCAATAGCTCAGCCAGCAGGGCCAAAGCAGTGATTGTCCCTCTGTACTGGGCACTGGAGAGGCCGCATCTTGAATCCTGTGTTTGTTTCCTTTTGTACAAGAGAGATACTGTGGTGCTTGAGCGGGTGCAGAGAAGGGCAGTGGAGCTGATACAGGCCCTGGAGCACAAGTGTGATGGGGAGCAGCTGAGGGACTGGACGGGTTTAGTCTGGACAAGAGAAGGCTCAGGGGACCTTACTGCTCTCTACAACTACCTGGAAGGAGGTTGTAGTGAGACAGGGTCAGTCTCTGCTCTAAGTAACAAGCAATGGCACAAGAGGAAATTGCCTCAAGTTGCCCAGGGAAGGTTTAGATTGGATATTAAGAAAAAAATCTTCACTGAAAGTGTTGTCAAGCTTTGGAACAGGCTGCCCAGGGAAGTCACCATCCCTGGAGGTACTTAAAAGATGCGTGGATGTGGCACCTGGGGACATGGTTTAGGGGTGAACTTGGCAGTGCTGGGTTAAAGGTTGAACTGGATGATCTTAAAGATCTTTCCTAACCTAAAGAACTCTATCATTACAGCCTCCTGAGTATTTTGTTTTAAGCATCATGTGTATTTTGGTGCAAATCAGTTGCAGTCTTTTAGTCTGCTGGCAAGTTACCAGCAACCCTCAAGCTTCCAAGGTGAGTCATTCTTGTGATGTGCATCTGTCTGCTTAAAATGACACATGGGAATGTATGCATGCAGCTGTCAATAACAGTATCAGGAGTAATATATAATAAAGCTAAGCCTGTACCTACTGCTTTAAAGATCCTTTCCCTTCAGCCTTTCTTTTCTGATTTCCCAAATAATTTACCTCTGTCTGCTGTCTTTGCATTTTACGATTTCACTGTATGTTAGGATGCCTGTTTCAGGTCAAATTAGGGCACGGATGTCTCCATCGTAGAGTGTAAGTGCCAAAGACACACTGGACATCTGCACATATGGTGGAGGATCAGCCAGCTGTGCCTTGTAACGATATCTTTTCTAGGGCACAGAAGACTAGGGTTAGAAAGTTGCTTCCCAAAGGAGCCTTTCATATGGCTCCTCTCTTGCTGCTTTGAATGTCAGGAGTGTTTATCAAAGCCCTGAGCTTTGGAGGGAGGAAGGGTGAAGAATGTCTCTCGTGTCTCTTTCAGGAGCAGGCTGTCTGCAGGAAGGAGGCGGATGCTCCGTTGCTGTTGCCTCACTCACTCTGTCTGCCGCAGGGTCTAAGCAAGTGTCTGCATAAACTGTCTTGAGGCGGAATATTTGTTTCTTGCACCTTAGTGTCTTACCAGGTACTTGTGGGAGCAGGGCAGCTTGTTGAACCTTGTGAATTCTGAGTGGTCTTGACTTAATGGGCAGCCCTCACTTGCATTAAGGAAAAGCAAATTCTGTGGGAGCCCGCATGGACAAGGACTCTCACTGAGCCTGAAGGACCCTTTCTTTTCAATGCTTTCAGTAATGCAAGTTCAGAAAGATCAAATTTGAGATAACTATAGCAATTGTCATGGCAACAACATACGTCTGTCTAGTTTCCATCTAGCATCTACCACTGCAAGACCCTGATGCATAACTACAGCATTGGCCCCACAATAATCCAACGACGTTATTATCAGTCAAATCTTTTGATAGAAATTTGTGGTTAAGTTGTCATCAGCATAAATACCTGCTTTCTAACAGATAAAGGCTAAGTCAGAAACCCAGCAGAGTCTGCACAAGTGTTGTGGAAGATACTAAATGGAAAGTATTTTCTTTCTTATCAGGTATGTTGCAACATTCTCTCTTCTGTTTGAAATTCAAAGGAAGATATTATAATCTCAGATGAGGTTTTGAAAGCCTCTTGTTAGGCTTTACTCCCAGAATGAATTTTCATGTTGGATTTCAACAGAACCTAGTGTTAGACTCAGTCCTGGCCATTCTAAAAGTACTACATTAGTCTTTAGATAACATAATGTGGTATTAGCCAAGATGTAAGGCATTCCCATGAGTTTTCTCTCCAGGAAAAGAAATTAATTAACAGAGATAACAAAATGCATGAAACATGATCTGCCCATGATCTCTACAGAGGTTACAGCACAGCTGCAATAAATTAATTCTTTATATTTTTTGTCTTCTTTGGAGTTCCTGGGTCTACTGGGAAGCAGAAAGGCTGAAGCACCAAGAGAAAGGTCATTCATCACGTATTTCTTGCCCAAATGAAAGCATCGAATTTGTTTGCTCAGCAAATCTACATAGTTTGGAAAAGCTTTTCACATGCTTATCTAAATCAAATGCAGGAGGCTTAGCCGATGCATGCAGCGACCCAGCCTTGCTGAGAAAGCTACTGTCTGTGCCTTCCCTGCTTTCCAGTCAGGTTGGATATATTGTTTTATTTCATTATTCCATAAATAGAGCAGAGCCCCACACATTAAATAGAATGTGATGTGCAATTGTGAAATAATGGAACAACTTTATATCCATTCCACATTGATAGACGGGTTCAATAATAACTAATTCCTGATGTCCAGAGTGAGATTGGTTTTGGTATCTGACAAAGTAATAATTTCTCAGAGAGTAACTAGGAAACATACGGTCTCCTCTGGAGCCTTTTACTTATGTCTCAGCATGTGTTCTGCAGAGTTCCTGGAATATGCACTAGGAAAGGCTGCTGTCCCACTGCGTCCTTGCCTCTTGCACACAGCAATCGCTATTGCTTTCCATGTTAATAAGCTTTAATTCATAGTGAAGTTATCCGTGAAAATCTCCTTCTGGTGTAGCACATTCACAGACTGACTCGTCCATCAGCTTTCTTCTCTTTGCACTTTAAATCATGGGTTCTAATTTGGGGTGAGGTCAGCTCTTCTTTATCCGCGACAGTTGGCATGGTTTGAACGTTTTAGCAGCTATTGTAATGTAGCTTTCCTTGAAATTTGGAGGCAGTGGAAGATAAGAGACAAAAGATGCAGAACTGGGGGGGGGGGGGTTGATTTGTGTATGTGTATTTTTTTCTCACACTATCTTTGAAGCAGAAATATCTGCTGAAAGCCATAAACAGCTGAGTTCAGCAATACCACATCATGCTGCCAAGCAACTCTGCTTTCCTCTGTAACTTTCACAGCAGAGGAAATAAATCAGTCAGGCAATAAAGAATGAAGAAAATTCAGGAAAAAAGTGCCAAAAGCCAAGTCTTTCTAGAATAAAGTGAGTAATATCTTTGTTAGTATTCGGCAGAGCAAATTGAAATGTGTTTCTTACACACCTAAGCCCTCTGTCCTATTGCTGCTTGAGGAAATTCATGATAATAAAACCCCTCTGTCTTCAAGATGCTTAAAACTGGTCCAGAGAGACCTCTGGAAAATAGGCTACAATCTCATAAAGAGAATTAGATGATTTTAAACATTGTTCCATGCCTCTGTCAGATCAGTAGCAGGTAACCCATTGACAGCGGTGAAGTATAGCTGTTTATCTGAAATGTAAAGACATTTCCTTAGACAAAGCACAATCTATTAGGCAGGTAAACCATTTGTTTCTGCACTGGCTTACTGAGATTTACCTTCCTACTCAAAGTTACTTTAGTTTGATGTGCTACTGCTTATTTAAAGTACAGATTAAAGTCTCTTCTCTGTTTCTTTCTTGGTATATAATAAGGGTGATTATGAAACAGGTTAAAAAATATAATACAGATGCTAAGTCTTTGTAGTAAGTTTTACAAGTTAACCAGCACATCTTGGTAACTGCTGACTTGGAGGATTTTACAGCATGTTGCTGGTCCTGTGGGGTCCTACTCCCAGCTTGTAGCAGAGCTCTCCCCCATCATCACTCCTGGCTGTCACTTTGGTTCAGATTGTTAAATTCTATTCTCTGTTGACTTGTGTATATAATTAAATAAGTGATGTTACTTGTATACCTGCAGTGAGGGATGGTTAAACACTATTCTCCTGTGGCCTTTTTCATTTTGAGACCACATTGTTTGTCTTTTATTGTTGTACCTCCCACTGGGCCTAAATAATAGAAAGACAGAACTTGGGTGGGTTTTACACACTGCATTTTTTTTCTCCTTTTTAAAAATTCATGAGTTTAAATGCATTTCATTAGGCTCTGCCATTACATCCCTTGTGTATCCTCCAGTCGGAGATAGTTGTAACAAAAAGTAACATTATAAGCACATTAAAATTATCACTTAAAATCACTTAGATGATTGATACAGTGTTTATAGAGGAAGTTGAGTACTCATAAACACTTGGCAGACCTAACTATCTCATTAGCACCATTTTTGCATTGGTTTAGATCCACTGAGTTGAATGAAATTAATCTACTGATTCTCACTTTCGTAATTTAAACCAGGATCGAGCCTTACACAATCATAAGATGTTTGTTTAAACTCATTCATAGTATCCAGTTCTGTGATTACAAATATACTGGTTTGAATAGCAAACCTCATCTGTCAGCTGGTGTTAATACATCCATCCAGGTGTATTTGTGTCTTTGAGACACATCTCAGGCTCAGGAAACCTTGCTCTTCTTCAGTTATCTTCTTAGAGAAATGTTTGCTGCAGTAGCTGGGCTGCTTTATCCGGTTAGCTCTGCGTCTCTGCATTAAAAAAGTTGAATGGACCCATTTCCTGGTGTGAAGCATGTTTTAAACTTGTGCAGGCTGATCTAGAGATAATAATAATTTGTTGCATAGCTACTAATAGGCCATGTTACCAGTGCTCCAGACTGAATGAAGCAGCATCATTATTGTTCTGCAGACACTTTACAGCACATGAGCACTGTCAGCAAACACAGCAGTTTACGTAATTCAAGCTGGACAGAACATAACTCAGCAAAACCATGGGCTTCTGACATCCTGTTATGATGGATTCCATTCAATTCCCTCTGCACATTTTCCATAGTACATAGAGATAATACGTGCTTTTTTATGAGCTTAGAAAGTAAAAATCTTTGCCTGTTGTAGGCAAAGCAACTCCTGTAGTCCGAAAACCAACCTTGTATCAGAGATCATTGCAGTTCTCCACACGTAACTGACTTGCACAAGAATGAGTAGTTACTCTATTGGTTTCTATAAGTCATCATTTGCAAGTCATAATTTATCTACAATTCATGCTGCAGGAAGACTTCTGGTATTTCACATTCTGGGAATGAAGGAAGATCTTGGGTTTTTTCTCTAGCACTTCATGGTAAGTATCAGCAAAATCTGACGTTCTAAAAGGCAACTTTTTTTTTCAGGGCTGTGCAGCTACAGCCCCTTAAATGTAGGATTTGTCTTGCTATGTCGAGTGCTTGCTCAAATCACCTGGTTTGAGTTGGGTTTTGTTATATCAATTTGTGGGTCAGACACATAGGAAGTGTTTGCGGGATCCTGTATATTTCCTAGCAATTGAACAAGGTAGAGATGGGCTTCCCTTTTGAAAGGTCATTGAGATCTCAAAGACAGTGGTTGTACTCCATCAAATCCTGGCTAAATAAGACCCCTGAGGTTCTGTTTCTCTGAATGGATGATATTGGACAATTAAGATCTGTAAGCATATTCTTTTCTAACACTTCCAAAATTAAGAATGAAAATTGAAATAGGAGTAGCAGTATTATACAAGTTACCAATGCTTTTTCAATGTACTTCTTCTGTAAGCAAGGAAATCCATTATATTTTCCTGGAAAAATCTATGATGTGACCTTATTTCTTTGAAGGGTCGGTATGAGAGGAGTCAAGGACTGGTATAAATCAGTGTCAGTCTGCTGAAACAACCTATACCAGTTTGTCCCACTGTCATTCACAAAAAAACTCCTCCAATTTTCCTGTTATTACTTTACCAAGATGCTGGTAGTTTCATGGGGAAGTAAGTTTGTTAAAGAAAACTGATACGCTTTTGGATAAATCAATGCTGAATTCCTGATTGCTTGCCAGGAATTTCAGTTCCAGTTAAATTTCCAGGGAAGAAACCGTAGCTTCACTGAAGTAAATGGCAAAATTTCACCCCAGGTTTAGGCTGAAGGTTTACTCTTCTCTTCTCTCCTTCCTTCTCTGGGATGTACAGCTCGGAAAACTAGATAATCTCTTTCCTGCTCAAGGCTGCAAACAGCAGCTGACGTGCTCCCCTTCTATGTGTATACCTGCATGCATGATGGTAATTATTACAAAAGGAATTCGAAGTAGCACCCCATTGATTTTTGGTTTCTGTGTTGTAAATTAATGGACTGAGCATGCACTCTTTGTAATCACACTACTAGAAATTCAATAATGACTGCCAGAGTACTTGAGTGACCTCAGCCACTGGTTTCATTCCTATTCCAACTATTTTTAATGAGAATGGCATGTTTAGTAGTGCCATCAGATGGCTTGAAAGCAAGGTGCCCTGTCAAGCAGAGTGTTACTCGTAGGCCAGCCAACAAGAATTGAGATGTTTTTATCTCCTACCCAAAATACATTAATTCTGTATGGCAATGTTCATTAGAATGTATTAAGCAGGAGAAATTTCTGATCTTCATGAAATAATCTATTATAACTTCAAGATTTCAACCAAATCAGAGCTCAGCAAATACCATGGACAATCCCCAAAGGAATAAAATCTCTCAGATTAGTTTAGCAATTGTTCGGCTAGGTTTAGAGATTTTAATTGTATTTGATTATTATTTCTTACAGTGTTTTTGCCATCTCTGGACAAGTGCAATAGAAGGATGTGGATCTCCACTTGGAGATGCTGTTTGTCAATTTTTATCTCAAGAAATGTTCAGGAATGTAATGAGACTGACTGGGAAGGCATATTTAAAACCACAACTGCATATCTGTTTGATATCTATACATGCATAGTTCCACAGTTTGGTTTTACCTGCTGTGATTTCCTCCCAACAAGCTAGTAAACTCCTATGCTTAACAGATGAACTCTGTTTAAATGCATAGTAAATATAGGCTATTCCCAACAGTACTCTTATGTAGAAAAGTTAACCTAGAAATGTCATCATAAGTGTAGGGAGCTTGATGACAAAGAATTGGCTGGAAACTCAGCTTTTCCTAACATTACTTGCAGAAGCATCCAAGAAGGGGACTGTTGCCATGCTCTGTTAATCAAAGCTCTGTTAATTACTTTGACGGGAAGCCTCTCCTGCTCTTTTCAGTGTTCCTGGGGCTGGTAGAATTGCAGAGGTGAGACAAAACACAGTCATCAAATACAATTGCTGCAATCCACACACAATAGGTCTTGAGCATTACTTCCTTTTATTGTGTATTGCACTTATGGGGCACTAGATTTTTCTAAACACTATCTAAATCATACTTTCAAGTTCAGCCAACAAATATCTCAATGTCACAGCAGCCTTTTAAGAGAAAGTTGCAGCTCTGAGTTTTTTAAAAGACAGGATGAAATGTTTCAAACAGATCAAATGTACCCCAATGCTTTCTCTTCTTTTTCCCTTGAATTAAGGGAGGAACAGCTTATCCGGATGGCAGAATTTAACTAAAAATTCTCTTTTCTAAAGAATAAAGGAGAAAAGCACCAATCATGTAACAAGGTGGAAACCCATCTGGAGATGGACAGAAATATGTGTTTCTTTTTGTAAAATAGTGATTCAGAAACACTGATGAAAACACATTAAATGATGAACATTAAACATTAAGTACTAAAAAATGAGGTGCATCCTATGGAAGCATGATCCAAACATCACCTTTCTTTCCCCACTGATTGAAGCTTTCAAACAAACCAAACATACCTTTGTTCAAGTACAGACAAAAATAATCTGCAGCATTACCATGCATGCTGACCTTATTGAAAGACTCTTTCCAAATTTCAGTTAGCATGTACTTCAAAAGAGCTGCTGTGGTAATCAGCAATAAAACTAAGCTAAAGTTTTGCATGGTTTTATATCTGAAGCTTTCATTCATACATCAGACTGATTGGTTTTTACTCTTCCACAGAGTCACTTCAGATTCATGACCAGGATTTCCCCACACTCACACTTTTACATGTTAGTTTTGTATTTTAAGGCAGTCCTCACATTTTTAACATTAGTTTTAGGTTTTCTCCTAGTTTATTGTAGTAAAAAAAAGAAATATTAAGTAAATATATAAGTGCACAGACAGCAAGATGCTTCTTTGCAAGACTGAGTGGAATAAACACCCGAGTTTTTCATTGCTCCAAACAGAATTCTTCACCCACAGCTACAGTGTTTTTCTCTCCATACATGTATATGGTGATCACTGCTAAAGAAACACTATCGTGATAGTTTTCTTTACTAGAAAACATGAACATTGAATCTATGCATTACTGTTGTTACAGACTGATTAGGAAAGGATATCTATTTTTTAAACAGAAAAAGGATTTTGAATTCTTTTTTCATTCTCTGTTAAAGAGAGGTACGGGTAAATTATTTTTGTTTTAGGGAGAGGAGATCATAGTAAAGGAATGAAGTGGAGAAGAGCTAGGCAGCGTGATCACTTTCCATATAGATAGCAGTCAGATCCTTAAGACTTTCACAGAGTATCGGAAACCCAGGTTTCCAGGCCCCTCTCCAACAACAACAGAGCTCTGACATTCCAGAGGCACACCAAAAACACCGGGCTGTCAACCATTCCAGGGCAGCAAGGAGTCTTTTTGCTTCTCTTCACAAGAAAGGACTTCCCAGAAAAAAGTCCAGTGAAAAATACATTTCTTCAAAACATCTTATGTTTCCCCAACAGGGGAAAAAAATGATTAAATTTTCAACCAAATGAAGCTACAGTTTTGTATACATCTGCAAGTGCATGGAAAAACTAACAGAATCAGAAAAATAAACCCAAAACATTCTTTCTATAAAGTTCTAGTAATACCTTTAATCATATTACAAGCTTAATGCCTAACATTAATTTGTTAAATTAACACAGTTGGACTTTTAGATCAAACAGGAGAGAGAAGATCGTGATCCAACAAAAGCACATTATAAAAGCACTGCTGTTCAAAACAGGCCAAGTATTTTCTTGTGCTTGAACTCTAGCAAAGGAGGTTTTCCTTCAAACAGTTATTAGGTGTTTTACCTTCTATTTTGTTACCTTTTTAATGGTAACATTTCATACTGTGTTATTAAATACACTTTGTTCTTATTCCTGTGAATAGCAATTTTCTTAGGACAGTTTTTTGGTATTAGTAATAGTTGTGATAGGGTTTCTTTCTCTCAAGTTTGTTCTTTTACAGAAGACCACAAATCTCAGAAGATTGCTGTGTGGAAGAAAAACACTGGGCCAACCTATCATGTCAATAGTACACAAAGAGCAGCCCAGTTTGGTATTTTTTCTACTCTGAAGGAGTCTCATGTCAGGTAGTGTAAGCTAACTCACTCATCTCTTTACTGATGAATGTTTATCTTGTTTCTCCAGCATCTTCCCTTTTAAGAGCAATTTACATATAAAGATTCTGGAGAGATACCTGCTGCTGCCTAAGGGCCACATTAGATGCAGTCATTCCATCACAATGTGGGGAAAGGGGCACTTGTTACGGGGTCCCCACACCTCTTTTTTCACATACCCAAGTAAACTCAATTATAATAGATGCAGCATGCAGAAAACTGAAGAGGGCTAATTGAGTTTAAAAGCTATACAGTTGCAGCCTCATTTAGGAAATGCCTCCAGGCATGCTTGAGCATTTAGTAATAAACCTAGACAACAAAGAAAAGTGAGTGTGCAACCCTACATGCCCAGAAGGAGAGAAGATCCTTTTCCTCTATACTCCTAAACCCATGTTATCCCCTCCAGTCTCTCTCCAACCAAGCAGGATTCTAGGAATCCATGAATTGTCATCTTCATATTTTTATCCTGAAGGCAGAGCTTGATTTGTAACCTTGGTTACAAATTTCTATTGCAATAATACATCAGCACCATCACCTGGAATCCAGATCAAGGCCCTATGTTGATACATTTTGTATAAAAACACAAACAAAAAACTGGATCAAACAAAAGCCCCTCAAAACAAACAAAACACATTTTTTACGCTAAACAAATAACGTAAGTAGAAATAGCCACACAGAGTCTGGGGACAGAACAAAAATTCATAGGCTTTCCTCTTCTTCCACAAGTATCAGTTATAGCTAGTAGTCAAGAAGCTTTCTTCCCTTGATTATCTGCTCACTAGGTCAATGAAAATTATTTATGTGATCTGTAGTTATGATTTAAAACAAGATAATCCACAATCAGAATATCTGCAGCATTTAATGGAATAATTACACATGAAGGGAGTTTAGGATCAGCCACAACCCAGTCATAAACATGTTCAAGAAATTTTAATTCATGCATGTTCAACCAGAGTAGAAGATACCCTAAAATACCCCCAGAACTGTACACAACAGGTACTACTCAGTTATCTGTGCAAAGTGTGTGCACACCATCCTAGTATCTCTAAATGCCCTTAACTAAATTGTCAGTTAATTCTTGAACTTTTTGGTTTCTTTTCCAAAGAAAAGAAGTTAATTCTTGAACTTTTTGGTTTCTTTTCCAAAGAAAAGAAGTTAATTCTTGAACTTTTTGGTTTCTTTTCCATTATGTTAAAAGTTCTCAGAGCGCAGAAGAGGAGCAGAGGCAAAATTACTTTAAAGACTCTAATTCCTTCTTTGATTCAGTCTTTGTTGTAGTATCAGCAATCATATTGCAGTTAAGAGATCAGTACCCAGTCCATCACCGTGAAGTATATATTGTCTGATCCTGAAGGCAGAAGTTATGCTGATAGAAAACAAAACAAAACAGAATACTGCTTCTGTGCTATTCAAGCTAATAGTTTCAAAGTTGTTAACAACTTAACATGGACAAACATATGACCCATTTCTAAAATACTTAATCTTAATTTCAAAGTTCCTTCCATTCTGAAAAATCATCTAGTAGTCATGCCCTATCCTTTAAGCATTACAAAGAACATTAAGGTCAAGTGAGGGAAGGGGATGAAAATATGCTGCAAGCTTTTCTAGCATTTCTCCTAAATTTCCTAGCAGGCCATGTTGCAACTGAAGACATCAGGCTTTTCTTCAAAGTCTGTTATTAGCAATTTGGTTTATAAGCACCTGTTAAAACACCACTAAGCTCTTCTATAGACTCTTACTATTCGTAAAAATACTTACACTGTGTTGAAGGACATTCTAGCATAGGTGATGAAGCACTACAGAAATTCTAGCTGTCTGTGGGTTTCAAAACACCAGCAGAAAGGATTCTAACCTTCCAGGCCAAGCTTTTGTGACAAGAGTGCTAAGAAAGAAATCATTTTTCAGAAGTCACAAGCAAACCTGTGAGAATTTTGCAAACAGATAATGCCTTTCAATGATACTTTCAGCAACTGACTTAAATAAGTTCTACATTTACAATAGGAGCATATCTCAACACTTAAATCTTACGTGGAAAGACATGATGGAAGTTAAAGAAACGAAAGTTAACCCCAGATTCATACTCATAGATTGCACATCTGTGTAAATAGTACACAAAAAGCCAGGAGCTACTTGCACAGACACACACAGGTCTGTAAGACACTAAATGTGGGAGGTTTAGCATGAAGTCAGAGGCCTTTAGGTATTTGAAATACTGGGCTGGGTTTTCTTTTGTCAATAGTGTGTATACCTTAGTTTGGTTTAATCACTGTGACCAGCCATAGCAAGAAATTTAGTCACGCTAAGCCAAATGTTAATGATTCCATTAAGATAGTAAGGGAAATAAAAAACCAAACCACAAAACAACAGAAGAAACCAGAGTAAAACAAGAATTCTCATTTCTGTTTGTGTGATTCCTGTTGCACCATCAAGCAGAAAGACATACAAAAGTGAGGTATTAGTACATTGGCAGGGCAGTGAAAAGAGAAGCTAGCAATAGGTATTGGAAGAGGAAAGGGAAGGAAGACTTTTAAATACTTGTACCTCGAGACTCATAGTTTTGATACTTATGACACTTCCAAATAACAGTAAGAAAGAAAATTATCTCTGCAAAAATAAAGCTAGAAGTAGTGCAGTTCCTCAACATACTTGAAGGTTATAACTGTTACATTTGCTGTTAGAAGTTGAGAAAACCTTCTGAAATTTGTAACTTGCGGGCACTATTTCTAGTTAAAGTCATGGGCTGTCTGACAAACTTCATTTAGAGCTACTAAACACTTCTGCCCACTCTGTCCCCCTGCCAAAACTAAAAAACATTGACTGTAGTAGCCATGCACAGTGGTTTAAGTGAACTCTTATCCCTTTCTGGATATTAGTGAAGAAAAGCAATAGACAGCTGCTTTCATTTGGCCAATGCATCTTTTTGCATTTTACTTAGTCTTCTTCTAAGAGGTAGCTACACATGACAGAAACCAGGTAAAGATATTTTTCAATTAATAACTTCTGCTGAGATACTGCTTCATTAATGCAGTAGCTCTACTTTTCTTTACTTCTCTGTACTTGCCGTAGAAAGTAGATCCATGTCATTTTTCAGCAGAGAAACAGGTATAATTTGTTTTAAAGTGAGAAAAGGAAAAGCATACATACGTGCAACAGTTACCACACTTAGTCCTTGGGGCTTACACAATAAAGAGACAACTTTTCTGAAGCCCCCTAATTATCCCTTTTGCAACCATTACTATTGTAGCTAACTTGGTAAGCACTGTGTGAATATTTTAAAGAGTCCAGCAAGTTAGCTAAAATTCAAACCAGCATTTATGTGGTATAGCACCAGACATAAACAGAAGGAACCAGTCGAAAGAAGAAAATGCCTAAGTGCAATTTACAAACAGTACATTCCTCTGTTTGCATTCTATCAGTATAAAGAAATAATGAGACTATTATGACAGTCTCCTGCTAGAAATGGAAATGCACTTTAAACAAGTTTCACTTACATGGCATTTTTTTTCCTCCCCTTTTGAAATGCATGCTTAAAGAAAGCTTTACAATTAACAGATTGTGCACATTTTGCAAGGTCCTCAAAAATCAGGAACTGTTTCTGGAAAGACTCACTCCGATTTGGCAAACAATTACAGCATACATTACACTAAGGTGCATTAAATGTTTGGCTTCTGCGAGGGCACGGAAACATGTGCTTACCCACAGCTAAGCTCAATAAGCAAAACAAAGTAACTTATATTTTAAAATGGGGTTACAAGAGAAAAAAGTAGTTAAAGGGAAGGCACAACAGATCTAAAAGGCAGAGAATGTTACAGCAGTCGAGTAGAAACAAACGAGATATTATAACCAGGATGCAGTCACAGGACTATGTGTAACTCTGTTACAGCTAAACACCAGTAGCTTCTGGTGAAATTAGTTCTGTGGGCTACTTTAGTAAAAGTATAAAGAAGCATATTCAAAAGCCAACAAGCACAAAGAAAACATAGTCATGACTATTCACAATAGCGAATTCTGTACTGAATGTGTGAACGGGACATGAGTTAGGCAAAATACAAGCTGCCTCCCTTGGCCTGGGATCTTTGTAGTGACACAAGCTAAGCAATCTAAACAGAAAATGTCTGTCTGTGCTAGGAGGAGGAGAAGAAATAAACCACCACAAAAACAAAAACTGCTTTCCTCATGGAAGAATGGCAACTTTGGGCAACATTCGGCACCACAAGTTCAAAGGGCTATTTCATCTGCATTGTAAGTACAGACCCAGAGATTTTAGAGTATTCCTGTCTCCCTGCTACTGCTTTTTGTGCCATTAATGGCATTTAAATTATAGACCTGCTGCAGCCACGTAGTCAAAACACCACATCCCCCGATGAGACACTGTATCATAATGTCAGCGTGTCTAACTGTTCTTTCATATACTGTACTTCTCATCAATCACCCTTTTTCTCTGCCAAAGAATAGATACAAGAGACAAGTCTATCTTTAGACTTCACTGAAATTTCTTAGTCAGCTGCCATACACTTCATTCATCACATAGCCAAGACTCCTGTTTAGTCCAACAATTTTTTTTGAGGAACAAGTAGTACAGAGCCAGATGAACATTCATTAAGAATTTAAAATAAAGATGTAGGGCGCAGTTAAGGAGTCAGACAGAAATCAAGTGCTTTAAAACAAACTAGAATCTCAACTAGATCAGGTGGGATTTTCTTTGTTTCTTTGGGGTTTGTTTGGGGTTTATTTCTTTTTGTGGGTTCTCTTGTTTTGGTTTTCTGCTTGTTTGGGTTTTTTTGTTTGTTTTTTGTTTGGTTTTAAGTATTTTTACTGTCCACTTTCAGTAAAATAGTCCAGATGTCTTGCAACACTGTTTTCCGGAAGCAAGTATATATTGACCTGTACAATATGTAGTTATTCACAATAACAAACAACAATTAAACAACAATAGCAATTAAACAACATTGACAGCATCTGGAAAACAATAATTCAGATTTCTAAATAATTGTGTGACAAAGTCTGAGGCATTCCTTTTTCTACATTATTCTAACAATGGTATTAAACTGGACATATGAAGTCACTAATAGAGCTAGGTGCACAATTCAGACTTTGGATCTGCATTTATAAACTTGTCTCTATCTCAAAAGACCATGAAAAGCCATTTCAAGGTTACAAAACTTTTCTGGGGGAGGATCTGCTCCTATAAGTTCTTCTGCTTACAGCTCTCAAACAACCATATCCACTTAAAGTATTTATCTAACAATGAATTTTCAGGATTCCATAATTACCTGTTTTCTGCAATGTAAATTACATGCAGTTAATCAGTTTGAACACTCAAACCTTCAAATTACAGTTACAAAGTGTTCACACTAAGAAAAAAACCTAATATTATTAAACTACAGTCAGCCAGTTTTATTTGATATTGGCTTATTTCTGATGCAAAATATGAGTGATTTTTGTTTATTGAAGGCATTATCTCTACTCAGAAGAGCTAAATATCAGAAATCCAGGAAGTTTCTTGAGCATATTTAAACTTGCCAGGGCAACTCAATATATTCAACAGATCAACTAACCTTTTAAAATCTTTTTCCCCCCACACAATGGGGGCTGGGGTGGAGGAGGGAAGGACACGAGCCTACAAATGTCTTTTGAAATGCTGAAATAATTTTACTATTTACCTAAAGGAAACCAGTACATTTTAAGAGTGACCTAGCTTCTTTATCTCTTTATCCACCCCCCCCCCCCCCAATGTCTTTTAT
>JAVHNF010055351.1:10672-27810 GCA_034783455.1 Micropsitta finschii
GGCTTGTGTCAAGAGAGTGCTGGGTTAAAACTCCATCAAGAATGAGACAGCAGAGAAATTCTCCCAAAGGATGCCGCCCTCCATTTACTGAAGAAGCACAAGTAACACTAGAGTGTATTTCAGTTGTGGCTGTCCTAGGAAATTTTGCATGGTGATGACTCACTACTCTCTAAGTATAAATTATCTGTCTATTAAAGCTATTGAGCCAGGTCAGCTTTGGACATACCTGAATCCAGCCTGAAAAATATCCAGGGCATTAAGTTTGTTCTGAGCTTGTCCTGTTGCCTGTGAAACAGTCTATAGTGATTTTCTGAACAACAGACATACTGCTATTGGGAGTGGGTGCAGCACAACTGCAGGAATTGCTAGTGCTCTTGTTCCACTGCCTGAGATAATTGTGCATGGTGGTGTGAGCACATATGTTCTTCAAAATACCAATGCCAAAGAGTTGGCAAAGGAATTTCAGAGGAGCATTTGCCCCTTATGTAATGACTTTTGTAATTATTGTATTTATACAACACTGCAGAACATGGTGCACTGATACACAGTTACTGCCAAATGTACTGGTGTGAGAACCAGAAAAGTACAGCACTGCCACAAAGTAAGCATGACTTTTATGTTAGCAAGGGGCAGGCATTTCTACATTTCAGTCAAAGCTTTGCCTGGCTGCCAGCTCCACTAAATTAATTTAACTTGGAGCTTGGAGAAGGGGTTTGAAGTTACAGCATCTATTTGGAAGTGTTTCCACAAGTAGATATTTAAAAATGATCATAGAAACAAAGAATAAATAACACCACCATCAGGAATCCTGAATGACATGGAGAGAAACTGAGGAAATCAGAAGTCACTTAAGGATTAACTGAGCATCCAAAAATTATTCAGGTCATGCTTTGCTTTGGTGGCTTGTCCTCCTATTTGCACATGTTTGCTCATCATTGCTCAGATCTGACATTCTTCACTCTCATGAGAGATTGCTCCTGTTTCTGTTCTCATTGACCATGTGCTGCTTTGGATATCTGAAAGAAGCTGCTACATCAGTGCAGTATTTGTCCAGAGTTACTCCTTCAGGTCCTGGGAGGACTGTGTGTCATTGTGTTGGTTTCCCCTAGCATTTCTGTGCCTCAAGCGCTACTCTAACACAGCCACGTTGTTTATAATTGTGGTGCTGACTTGGGCATCCCCTGAGAGCATTGTGCAAGCCTGCTGAAGAGATGCCATAGCTCTCACAACCATGCCTTCTGCAGAAACTTGAGTAAAGTATGATCAAGTAACAGAGACTCTTTTCTTCCCTTTTACTGAACTGAAATTGTCCATTAAGTCATTTCCATTCCTGCTTCCTGGATTCCTGCTTCCTGCAGCACTGATAAATTTCTTCTCTCTTCTCTGTAGATACAGTTTTTCAAAAGCTCTTTCTCAATGGACTAGATACATGGCAGAAATCCTTACCCAGAATTTGCTTTGCAAAGGTGGAGAAGTTAGTGCTCAGATCCACATTAGCAGCAAGGTAGACCTTTTGTCCTCTTCTTCTGACCTCAAGTGGGACATTAGTTCTGTTTTAGACTTTGCTAGCTATGCCAGCAGCCCTAAGACCAGCCCTCTCCAAACATCAGTGTGGATCAAGTTTTCTTCATTCTCACTTCCAAAACACAGGCAGCTGCTATCCTCGTTGCTAACAGGAAGAACATCTGCCATTTGTTATCAAGAGTCTGAAACCTCAGCTAGCAGCTAGCCTGCTGTATATTTTTAATACCCATAAAATAACACTGATGCACCAGCTGCAGTACAGATTAAGGAAGAACACAGAAACACTTGGAAGAAACAAAGCATCTCTGCATGTGTGGGAACCCAAAGAAATATTCCCTCTTCACAGAAAAGGATGTTTTAAGTTAGATGCTCAAATCTGCTTCCCCTGCAAGCATATTCTTGTGTAAATCCTGTAAAGTTCTTCCTAGAGAAATTTGGAAGTTTAGATTTGCTTTGTGCATGTTTTTTTTACTAGACAGTGTATTCCACTGAAGATCCGTCCTGACTAGAAGACAATAATCCACTCCTCTCAGGATATCAAATTAAGATAGCACCAAGAAGTCTTTGTCTTTATAGTCCTCTGGAAGCCATGTTGAAATGCATATCATTGTCTGTTCTCTCCATCACTTCAGGAGAAATGTAGAGGCAGGCATCACTTTACTATCTATCCTATGACAGAGATTTGGGATGAGGTTCTGGTTGTCTCCTGAATAAATATGAGAAAATGAGGAAGGAAGGTGAGACTCAAGAGGGTGTAACAGAGGAGGAGATGTTCACTTCCCTTTCTAATGTTGCCAAAGAGAATGAAAGCATGACAAAATGACACTCTTTGCTGTCTTGCAGGCTGAAAAGAAAACTGTCTTAGACAAACCCTCAGAGCCTTAAAGGATGCCAGCTGAATCATACAGCAGGTTTTCTGCAGAACAGCTGCAGTGCAACTTCAGCTATACTTTTTCCAGCAGCTTGACCCTTGTAATGGTGAAGGTGAGGGTGTCAGTCAGAAGTTCCTGCTGGAAAATGGACCACCTCAGTTTGAAATGCTTTATTCCTACCCTGAAGAACACTCTTCCCTACCTGATGCTGATATCAAGTCAATATTTACACACCAGCTGGACTTAGAACACCAGCTCAGCTCTCCAATGAAGGCTGATGTTTCTAGTATGTGAGCTCTCAGCCTGACAACACTGTACTTCTCACTTGATTCAAAGTGAACTTTACTTACATGGCTATCAGGGCTTATACCCACACTCTCTGTTCTTTTGGTTTTCCACCTGTATGTATGTATGCAGTGTGGCTTCTGAGAGGGTATAATGCCTCTGCTGTCACAAAGCAGAACCTCTGGGGTTTTATAATGCTTTATTTCATTTAATTTCCTTTGAAATTAATTCAGTCCTGTCTTGCTGTGATGTATGAGGTGCTCTGTCTAAAAAGACATAAATAAATGTGATTGGACTGCAAGGTATTTCAAAGATGTCCCACCTTCAGTTGTTTGTGAGCTGCTTATAATTAGTGGAACTAAGTCCAAAGTCTTATCCCAAGGAGGACTTTTCCGTTTGGCTGAAATTCCAGGATGTGCCCAAAACTCCACAGCTATTGTATGCTATAGTCATGTCAGCATGAAATCTGGGGACTTTAAAATTTGTCCTGTTTTGACATGGCAGCTCTGCTCCTTGCAGTTTATATGCAAAAATGCATAACACTCCATGATGCCCTAGACTGGTAGGCTGGGAATTTAATTTTAAGGAACACCACACATGCAGCTGGACTCTGATCCTGTTGCCATGAGAAGTAAATATGTGGGGACCCTCCCACCCCCCCATGATTTTAGCATCAGCAGAATCCACTCAGCAGATGTGGGAGTGCCTCACCTTGCCACTGCTATTGCTTCCTCCAAGATCAAAGTTACCATCGCTTCCCTCTTCTCCTGGGGAAGGTGCAACAAATGATGAAATGCTTCACTGGGAACAATTCAGTCAGGAGAAAAATGTAAATAAATAAAACAAATAACCAAAAATACTAAAGGAAGCAGAGCCCATAAGAAGCAGTGCAGGAATAGAGTGGTTAGTCATTTGGCTTCAGATCCAAACCACCAAACATCTCATTAGCTGGATTATTTGCTCTAAGCTGAGGCACCATGCTCAGCATTGCCCTTCGGCTCTCCCAGGGGCTCACCACAGCTGTGTTTTTTCATGGTACCGCCATGTGATTGAAAACTACAGACCTTAGAATGGTTCTTTCATGAAATGAAGGCCTGATTTCCAGTGTGTGTGCTGTTGTGTCAACACGGCCAGTAGCCACAGGGGAACGTGGAGGTGGAGGCCAAGATGTACATATTAGAGAAGGCACATGGGTAAGGTGAAGTCTTGGAAGACGTATCTCCTGTTTTGAAGCTGGCATTATTTGCTTGTGGAAAGATGCTAGTTCGTGCTTTGATCTTCTTTTGCATGGTCCAGAGTGACATCTAATGGCATGGTACCAGACTGCGCCACATCTGTGCAGAGCTAAGTGGACAAAAAGCTGTAGTTGCAAACTAGTTACCAAGTGACAAGGGCAAGGTAAATTCTCTCGGGGTGAAAAGCAAGTAAACTGCATTAAACTTAACACTGTAGCCATACTTCTGTATATAGTACCTGAATAAAGCAGGAAAATTAAGTAGTCTAAAGGTAGGAAGTGGCAGAGTTAAACTGCCTGTAGAAGCGTAAAATGTTTCACATAATATTTCAGGTTAATAAAATGTCAGTGAATTTGAACAATATGAAAGGAAGAAGTCAGGACAATATTCCAGAAAGGAATCAATTTCATACATTCTATTTTTAGTTTGAGGTGAGGTACATCTTTCATTCAGGTAATATATATAGCATATATAATTGCTTTCATGAAAAACTACAAGATCCTACAAAATTGTCTGCCAGAAACAGCACACTGTAATAAAGTATGCTCCATCAAATATTTTCAACCAGTGCTGTGCTGTGGCATCATTGGTTCGAGCTATGCAAATTGTAGATCACAGATCTGTACAATCTTACCAACAAGGAAATATATATATATATAATTTATATATATATATAGTATGAATTCTCTTTTAGGCACCAGCAAAAGCAATTTTTCATCATTAATTAGTGTTGCAAGAAAAATACTGTATGTGTTGTGTTCAGTTGTAGGATGCCAACATTTAAAACATGTAATCCCAAATAAGGAATAACAATAGCAAGAAGAGTTTTGGAATTATTCAGGTTAACTTTTTAGGCAAGTAATACTTTGCTTGTTTACCTTGAATTGATTGAGTTTTATCTGCAGTAATGGGCATTGAATTATATTCCATTTAGAATAGTTTCAGAATTGCCAAATTAAACAGAAAAATCTAACTGTATTAGATCTATATACATATATGTGTGTATGTTGGTATATAAAAAACAGCAGGTTGTGCATAGTGTACTTAAAAGAGTGTCAATGCCTGAATTATATCCCACATAGTTTTAAGGTAAGCTTTTAGTTTACTGTATGGATCCAAGAAGCAAAAGCATACCTAGTAGCACTTAAGACATGTAAATAACTATTGGTTCTGTCCTTAAGAAGGCTGCACAGCATATAGTGAATCCAGGGAGAAGGTGGCTTTGGTGCGTTTTGTATCTCTTTAATCATGACCTGCTGGTATCAAGTTTCTCCTCTGATCCTTTAGACTTGCATGGTCTGTTATAACAATAATATATCAAGGGAAAAGGAATTATTTTTTACCTTTTAAAAGGAGATTTCTAAAATGTATATATATTACTTTCAAAGGATTATTTTCTTCATGGGCTTTTACATTAGGAAGTTGAGCTTCTAGCTACCTTTTTACCCAGAAGTCTTTATAGGGTGACTGAAATATTGTCATGCTTGTGACAGTCAAGAAGCAGTAAAAAAAAGAAATAAATTCCTTTTTGCACAACACTAAATTCATTTGGGGAACTCACTGCTACAGGATGCTGTGGAGACCAAAGTTCACATAGCTAGACAAAAGAAGATTGGGAAAATCATGAAGGATTGTTCCACTGGTGCCTATTAAACATAGTTGGAGTGCCTCCATCACCTCAAGAACTCACAGCTGCTGATTTTTGAAGAATGGGTGTATAAACAGGGGAAAAGAATTACTTTCTGACTGTGCCATTACATGTATTATTTCCCTTAGCATCCAGTATCAGTTGTTGTCAGAAGTACATTTCAGCTAGCTGCACTTTTGCTCTCTCCACTATGGCTGTTCTAATGACTGATTTTTTGTTCCATGAAACTCCAGTAACAGCTTTCCTTGGTTTTATTATTTTCTCCACCAGAAACAATCTGAACTTTTGTTTTGTTCTGTTGAGGTATCAAGTATATTAATTCAGACTGGAAAAGCATTTGCTTACCCTAAAGTGTAAGTGGGCTGTAGTTTTAAAGATAAATTAGTTACTGTTATGGCCATGTCACCTTAACCCAATATCCAGTATCTTACACAATTATTAAGCTGACAGTTCTGGAAATGTAATGATTTTGATAGCCTCAAGCTTCCTTTTGCTGTATATTGGTTCAGCTGAACATCTCCAGCCTTCAGGCAAGGAGCCTTTCTCTCACAAAGCATTTGGTATCCAGCAGCTGGAGGTGATATTTTTAAACGCTGGTCCTTTCTTCAGCTCTGAGGAAGGTGTTTAATTATATATCGTTTCACATGCAGGAAGTATTCTGGGAATACATGGAGTACTCTGTGGGCTTTCTTTGTGGAAAACCAAAAAATGTTGTGTTGGCTTCTTAAAGCACCTTTTCCATCTCAGGGGTAAAACAGTACATTATTTGGCAATAAAAGTCATTAGAAAGAAGGCATACTTTTTTTTGAATCAGGGGAAATTAAGCACTGGAACATTTTAAAACCAAAGGGAGGTGACACATTAAAGAGTTGGAAATAATTTGGAGAAATCCTGAATAGATTTGTTGGAGGTCAATCTGACTGTGATAATAAGGGGGGGGGGGAAGGGAAAAAAAATAGTGAGTTTGTGTCTGAGCAACTATTACCTCTCAGGAACAAGACATATAATTATAAAAGGTATTTCTATTAAAGCTAATCAGTGCCTTGTGCAATGAATGTATGAATTGCAGGCTAAGGTCTGTGGAAGACAGCAGATGGCGCAAAGACGCCGGCCAACCTCCCGGGTTTCGTTCTGGCTGGTTATCACATTCCAAGAGGTTTTAGGGTGAGCATGACAAGAGGAAGAGGATTCTAATAGGAGTGTACCGGCTATATTGCTCAAAATCCAGCAAGGGTCATGTGTGGGAGGAACTGAAGGAAATGCAGTCTACAAGTGCCATACATTGCAGCTTTAAAGTGAGTTGTCTGCAAATGCTATTTGCTAAAATATTTTGATGAGTGTTTTACAGACATTACACCCCTACCTACACCTCTGTAGCTTTTTCCAGTGTGTCTATTTTTAGCTGTTGTGTCATTCAAGTTTGCAGTTTCTCTCTCTGCCTTGAGATGAAACAAAGCCATCAGAGTTTTGCAAAATAACGAACTAACATGCAGTGCTCCCACACACCCAGGTTATAGGAGAGGCACATTTAACTCCTTTGTTTCCAATCTCCTCTATTTCCTTATTCCAGGCTCTGTACATCGGATGCCTTAGTTGTTAGCCAGTTTGAGGTGGGCTAGTCTCTTTCCATCTCTCCCCACTTAAAGTTTCATTCTGGAGCTGAGAAACTTTCCCTAACAAAAATTAGGTGTGAATGTCTTGGTGGAGCAAGTGAATCCTTATGAAAAGTGATGGTGATCCAGCACTTCCTGACGAAATCTCCCCTGACAGCTCTCAGAGCACTGTGGTGTTTCCCTGCTTTGGTGGTATATGGGAGTCAGCACTCCAGCGCTGCTTCAGCCCCTGGCTCCATGATCATGGAGTTGTGGGTAAGCAGAAGTCACACAAGGTCTACTCATGGCTGGAGTACATAGAGCTGGTGAGTTTGCAAGTTAGCATTTGCCCTGGCACCTCCATAGCTCTTCATGCAGCTGCTGCCATCTTCACAGCCTTACACATATGTCAGTCTGAAGGAAACATCACCAAACTCCCCACATGGTTTCCCACTACTGTGTGGCTGGGAGAAGAAAACTGCTTAAATGAAGAGGAACAGAAATTTTCTCCTCTAGGTCAAAACACTTTCCCCAGATTGATCCTAGCACTTGCTTCTTCATGTGCTGAAATTACTCAGCATCCTCTACTCTGAGGGGTTGGCAACAGCTCCTTATGCTACTGCTCTGAGGTAGGAGACAGCGAAATGCAAGGGCAGTTGTACTATGCACAAGGCTTTTCTGGAGTGCAGGAGGGGAGGTAGGGAAGGATTGGTATGATGGTGGTGTGTGGCAGAAATCAGGGCAAATCTGTACCTATATATAAGGCCAGCTTGGTGGGTTGAGGCAAGAGAAGTTTGGGAATTCATCTCCTTTAGAAAGCCAAGAGTAAGCAGCATGTCAGGGATAGATAGAAGTGTTTCCAGAAAAAGCACCTCTGGAAAATGCGGGGTGCTCAAAATCAAGCCAAGGTAGGAAGCAGATGTGAGTATAGCTGGAAAGAGCTGGAAAGACAGGTTTCCTACAGAGGAAGGAGGGAACTTGGCAGTAAATAGCAGCTATGGAAGGATGATTAGGCACGCTAGGGATGTTGCTTGCACACTGACAGTGGATGCCTTTTAGGGTGATGGTTCTTTAAAAGGGGAGGACCAAGGAGAGGCCAAGCACTGTAAAGAGTATTAGTGTGTTTTTACATCAGGAACTAGCTGGGAGTGAGAAAACACTTCAACAATCTTGAATATGCTGGGCTGCAGAAAGATATGAGAAGAAGAAGGG
The DNA here is from genome assembly GCA_034783455.1 of Micropsitta finschii. NCBI lineage: Eukaryota > Metazoa > Chordata > Aves > Psittaciformes > Psittacidae > Micropsitta > Micropsitta finschii. The sequence goes on from JAVHNF010055351.1 coordinate 19,041, forward strand.
CTTGAAGAAGTGGATGCCTGCCTGGTACATTGACAAAGGTTCTGGGTAATGGCTGGAAGCAATAAGAGTTTCTTTGATGAAACAAGTTTTATTTGGAAACCATCAGTTTTCCAATAGAAACCTTTTCTAATAATGTGTTGGCTTCAACAAACTTGTGGTAAAATGGAGGTAGTTTCTTTCCAGCCTACATGGAGGCAAAGTCAAGCTTCTGGAATTTATGGCTGTTGGACAGCCCTGCTACCCAGATGTTTTCAGAGATTTTAGGCTTCTTCTTAGCATATCCACAATATGTCATTGCTTGATTCCAGCCTCATTTACATTGAGTAATGGAGGTCTGTGGAAAGAAACTCTAACTAGTGCTAATTCAAGCCAGTGCATCCATCTGATAGTATGATGCTATGCAGAGACAACAGACTGTGGCCAAAATCACTAGTACAGGATCATATTTGAGATGATAAATCCACGCTTTGGTTCTCCTGCTTCCACAGCTGGTCAGGGAGTCACTGCTCCCTGCTCCATTAAGAGAGATAGATCCCTTGCTCAGCATTTGCTGACATCTGTTTGAATGGCCACATGCAAACAGCACAAGGAGATGAGTTGTGTCATTGCCAGCACTCCTGCTACGGGGGTCAAAGTCATAGAAATTTGTTGTGAGTTCTCAAAACCATTCACCATTTATTAGTGTTATCTTTATAAACATACAAGTTTTCTAGTTAATTGCCAAGAAACAAATAATCCAACTACCTCTTTATGTCGCTGCTTGCACAGATTTACACAACCATAGCAAAAAACCTGTCCAAGAAGTCCATTGACATGCTGGTCAAGGTTATAACTGCCCCTGATAATCTGTACCCAGAGAAGCTGATGTTCTTCTTTCAGGGTCTTTTGCGTCCTGTGATAAGAAGCCAGAATTTTTTAAACCTCTTAAATCTTTTAAAGTCAGGAATGATAATGTGTTATTAGCAAACTATACTCAGTCATGTGAATATGCAATTTTACTCAGCTTGAAATGACAGTATTATAAAATTATCAGGAAGCATTTTAAGTGGAATGGAAAGGAGTGGAATGAAAAATGAAATTAAATAAAAATAAACAGAAAAGAAATCTTTATCTGCTGCTAAGTGAATGCTAGTAAGAAGTATGCTCAATGAACTCGTGTGTGTGTGTTTGGATAATATATTTTTAATTCATAATTGAGGTAATGCAAAGGAAAAATTAAGCAATGAAAAGTTAATGTGCCCAAAGCATTTTTAGACTAGTCTCCGTGCTGTCATGGTATATGTGGTACTCAGTGGCTTTTTCCTCTTTCCATTTAATCGAAATCCACTACCTCTTCCACTGGAGGGGGAGAGCTTTGTGGTTGGAAGGGGTGTGAGGGGCATGGCAATTAAGTAGCTCAATTCTTTTCCACTACACCCATTATGTGCCAGGGCCATGTCAGGAAGAGTATCCTCTGACAGCTGAACCTGTTCATCTTGCCTTTGTACCAGATTTCTGCATAGGGACAGCTGGAACAATGATGGACTGGTCAGGTAACATTGCTGTAGGCTGTGAATGTAAGACAATGAGATATCACCACTGTCCTTGACACAGTCCCATGGTTTGTGTCAGAGTTTGTGACACAGAGTTTGTGTCACTGGGATTTTGTTATTAATTAGTGGTCACAGGTGAATAAATTTATCTGCTAAATGTAGACTCAGATAAGGAATGTAGAAGTCTCCTCATGATATTTCTTTCAACAAGGATTTTACTGAGTTGCATTTTTTTCCATTGGTATTGAATGGGTTTGTTTTAAATAAACTTTGCATCAGGAGTTTGTCATTGGGTTGTTTTTTTTTTTGAACAATTAGAAGGAAATGTGAATAATTTTGCTGTTTGCAGCCAACAGTTTGCTGTATATTACACTTAAAAACCAGAAAGAAGGCAGAATTACGTGTACTTTCATTACAAGGGCATCCACCCTCTGGAAATCAGCTAGCACTGCCTCTTAAGCACCGGTACAGAACTGCTGAATAAGGGAAGAGAGTAATTAAAATCCAGCGCAGTGAAGTCCAGAAATAGATCTCAAGAACTGTACGTTGGTCAAACAAAATTAGAAGTAGGTGATCACTGCTGGTAGTTCAGATCAAAGCAAGATGCTGGTTCGTAGTTGTAGGGAACAGGGTAAATATTCTGTATATGTGGTCAAACCAGATACTTAATTGTTCCTTTTGGACTTCAAAAGAAATCTTATTTTGGATACTGGTGGAACTAGATTGATTGTGGAAATGCTTTCTGCAGAAGATAGACATGGAACAGGGTGCCTCCATACATATAAACAGACTTGATAGGACTAGGGGAGAGTAAATCATACTTCTGGCAGTGGAAGGTCTGCGAGGAAATTAAGGGTAGGGCTACACTAAATGCAGTCAGGGATATGGTTTTCATTGAGTGGCAGAGTTACCTTGGTTATGTACCCATGTATGTGAGCCCTTACACTATTGAACTGAGCATTGTTGACTTAAATACTTCAATACTTAAATACTTAAATAAATCTCCATGGGTGCAGGGTTGTCTGCCCTGTGCTTCATTGAACACTGTGATCTGCTCCAAAGATACATGCTTGAAGAATTTCCCAGCATTTCTGTCCTCAGTGACCACTGCTGCTGGTTAAAAAATAGTGGTGAACCAGGACTTTTATTGCTCACTTAGTGAAGAAAATTATTTAACAATTGTCGCTTTGCACATAATGGGACTTTTTCAGTAGTAATTATGAATGCGCCATAATTCTCCCCATTAAAACCAGTTGTTAGGACAACTGCACATAAGTGTAGAAGGCAGCAGTATTTCAAAATACTTATATGACTGGAGTGAAGAGTATTTTTCACCCTTTGAAGTACTTACAGAAATTGAGTCTTCTTAAGATTTCATGTAACATAGGGAAGGCTACAAATACTACTGCTTACTTAATGCAACTTTAAAATTAATACTAAACATTAACTTGTACAGGTTGTTAGGTAACAACATAAACATTAATGATCTTCTTTCTCTTTAGAAAACAAAATCAAGATGTCAGGTGTTAACGATGGTCAAAATATGGATTATCCAGTGTGACGCAAAACTGGAAGAAGAAGAAACTGGAAGAACAACAAGCTATAAATTAAAAAACACAGAGAAAGCCATGTGGAGGGGAAGATTATATAGTCCATAACATGGGAGATTCATGCTTCTCTGTTTTTTGTTTTCACAGGAGTTTTTCACCCTGGGTTTTAGAGGGTTTTTCAAAATTATTTCTTCTGGGGTGCTACATCTAATAACCAGTTGTCAGCAAGAGGAGAAGGGCTGTTCTCTGGGTCTCATGCTATACCTTTTGGCATGATAACTGAGTGGTTTGCAAAATGAGCGATAAAGGAGGTAACTAATAACAGTTGTTTTAGGGTTTTTCTCATTACCATCTGGAGAGGAAATGTTGGGTGTGTGCTGATTATAAAGAAAATCTGTACGCTAAACAGCACAGTGCTCATCTGAACATCAAAACAACAGCCCCCAGATATTTGGCTCGCGTCTGTATGTGAAGTTTTAAGGAAACATAAATCTAGCTTTGTATTCTAGGCTTAAATACAATTAGAGCTCTGAGCATAAAGGACTAGAGGGGGGGACTGATGCAATTGTGTCAGCCATAAAGCTCTGAAAGGCATTTTGTGCTTTACAGCTTGTACCAGAATTCCCATGTAAGATCACGGGGCATATGAACATGTCACTTTTGAAATTAATCTTATGGTGTTCATTTTTGGTCTGATTATTTTTGAAAGTTATTCTTCTTGCATTTGAAGACCCTGCTCTCCAGGAGCCTCAAATATTGCATCTGAACCTGTTTTAGTGAGACTTATTCTGGTGGTGAAAGACCAGAAACAGTTTTCCACTGCAGGCAGCAGCATCAGATACAGAAATGTAACGTTAGCCAGAGCACTGTGGCATAGTGTAGCAAGAAATTCAGAAAAATGAGATGGGACACACTAAAGTAGAAAAAATTGGAAACTTTAATGTATGACATTGTCTTTGAAGGCATCCTACATTTGACAAAACAGAGTTCTCCTCTATTGTGCAGCCACCGTTAATAATGCAAAATTCAGCCTCCTTGTGTATTCGATACACAGTGGAAAGTTTGCTGAAAGGAAGTTCATTAATTCCAGAGAAGGGCAAGTGCTCTCATCAGGCACTTACATGTAGCTGCATCGCACATCAGGAGGAAACAAATTCTCAGCAGACACACACATGATCATAGAGTAAATGTCCAATTTGTAAGCTTCAGCATGATTGAATCCATCACAGACTCAAAATCTATTCCAGTGTTATCCACATTTGCTTGCAACAGTTTTTGAGAGGGATCAGAATTGTACACTCCAGGTAGCAACAGTTAAGGTCATTCTTCTTTCCACCATTTTTTTTATACTTCTTTCATAATTTATTCTTTCTCCATTTTTTTTCATAACCCATTTATATAGAAAAAATGCCAGATATTATTCTTTTCCCTTTGGAGACTCTTCAGAAAGCTCAGCACAAGGTGATGCAGTTGCTCAGTGGTGTTCTTATTAAAACCATTTCATCTGTTATACTGAATCATCATATTTTCCAGATATTGTAGTACATAGTTACAATAGATGCAAAGATAAACAAAGATGTGACAGCTGAAAAATGCGGAAAAGACAGGGTATTCGTATCTTGAGCTGGGGACATTCAGGGAAGACCCACATTATTATAAGCACTTTAACTTTTCTGAACCTCCCCGTCCACTACACTGCAAAGAATAAAAGCTGCTTTTGTACTTCTTGAGTGCAAACTACAGCAACCGTGCCTCTTTGCTAGCCCTGAGACAGGCTGATGGTGGTGGCTGAAAGCTCTTCAGATGAAGACATGCTTTCGAGTGGTTAATGGTTATTCTGTTCCACAAGTGTGCCAAGAGACATTGGTACTTCAGGGAGGCAATTCATGTGACTCATCTTAGTTATGTGTTTCAGGATGAGAAGAATTGATGCCCTGCAGTGATTACATCTCTTCACTGATGATAATGGAGGCCTTGGGGAATTAACTCATATGTAGAGCTGTGGCTATGCTATAGCTCTTCATTAAGGACACCAGCTGAAATGGATCCCACTGCCTGCTTCTTAAATGTGGAATAAATAGCAACTTTATTGTACAAAAAAAAGCCTTGAGCTTAATGAGTCCATCTCAGTGTGGAGGGAAAACGTGCACTTGTGTGATAGTTCTGGCCTGTCAGAGGTCTCGTAGCTTGAAAGAACTACAATCATTTATTCACAGACTGCTAGATACAGTAGTATTAACTAATGGATGTATCACATAGAGCAACATAGCCTTTTTTTTTTTGTGATAGCAAAATCTTCATTAAGATGTTGTTTTACTGCTCCCATTGTATTTCTTTGTTCCTGCAGTCACCTCTCTAGGTGTTTGCTATGCAATATCTGTGTTTTCCCAGGCTGCTCATAAAACTCACCATCTCTGTCTCCATTGCTAGTGTCAGCTATTCTCTTCCTCCTCATTTCTTCAGTTCAGTTTCACAAATGCTGTTCTCTGCAGCCTCTTAACTCTGAGACCAACCCCTTTTTCCACTCCCAACTTAGATGATACCAGAACATTAGAAAAAGTCAAGGCAGCTGTTCATTTAATTACGGGAAGAAAGAGGAGACCAAAGTTTTTCTGGATGTCCTGTGTGTGTTTTCTTCTCTGCTATTTGAAAAATTTGGTTTGTTCCTGAAGAAGTTGGGGTAAAGTGGGATAAGCTGTGAAAATTCCGGAATGGCTGCTTCGGTCCAAAAAAATAATATGTAGTGGACAAGCAACTATTTAGAAAGCACTTTACACAATATAAAGGCAGTGTTAACCTTGGCAAAATCCTGTCATTCATGAGACATCTGTGAGAACTGTACTGGCACTCTCTGATTTCCAGTGAAGCAAACACTTCCTGTGCTCCGCACTTCTGAGCTGCAGTCTGGTTAATATTTCAGAGCTTCAATTTACGCAGTTATAAAAGGGGGGAAATCAAATAAGAACATTCAAGCTACTTGAAAATGTTTTGGGAAGTCTATCTGAATTTCTCATAACTTTGGTAAAGGTATTTCCAGCTTGTCTGAAGACTAAGAAAGGTATCTTCAATGCCAGTAAATTGCAGTGTATCACCTATTACTTTTCAGAACCAGATTCTGGGTGTTAAAAAAACAGTTGAATTTTTTTAGTTCTTAATAACAGGGAAAAGTGTTCAAATCATTGTTGTAAATAGTAACTTCATGACTTGGAAAATGATGCCAAGAAAATCATGGAGAATGAGGATATTCTTTCTTCTGCAAAGACAAATTGCCAAATATAAGACTGTTCATGCATACTAGTAAAATGTCTTCTTGAACATGTGAATATGTTAATGAAATTCAAGTTTTTTTGATAGTATTTATTTTATAGATGTGAAATTCTGAAAAGACCAATAGTAGCTTTGTTATTATGGTGTTCTACATACATAGATGAAGAATATTTGTTAGAAAAAGGTCTTGTATTGGATCACCATAAAAAGTGGATGAACTTTTGGCCTCAGGGCAAAAATGATAGAGAATACGAATGAAAAGAAGCTAAAATCCTTCATTTACTTAATGCTAAAATAGTTGTGGTTTTCAGAAATACTTTGTCCTTGGTTTCCTCAATATCAGCTTCAGGGCAATAATAGGTTCAATCAAAGTGATTCAACTGATTTGATTTCCAGAATGCACTGCAGTGAGTTAATGGATTCTAAGCCTAATTATATCAGCAGGGTCTAATAAAATTGTTCAATTCCCATAAAAATACATTCATTAGCATTTGTCTTTGGAACCAGGCAGCATTCTCGGTCCTATTCTATTTCACTTTTTTAAAAAATCAAAGTTCCTGAAACTTTCTCCAACCTCATAGTCTTCACTATAGAGGACAGCAGACAAATCTGCCCTGTCAGAATACAACATTCATGTCATCTGTCTTCCATAATCTGCTTTTTTCTTTAAGGTATCAGCAGTACAACTGATGAGAACTTTCCTGATGAAACAAATTTTGATCAGAAAATACTCTAAAATGCTCCAGAGCTGCCTTGCAATAATAGTATTTCCTCTGTATCTTTGCATACAAATGTTATTTTACTCTTTTTAGTGTGCAGAAAAAAATAGAAGTGGATAAAACTTATATGATTTATACTATGTCCATTAAAGCTCCAACTAGGGTAAGGCTTGAAAATTTTTATCTTACTCTTTTGAGCATGCAGAATGAAATACAAGTGGATAAAACTCATATGAATTATATCACGTCTATTAAAGCTCTAACTAAAACAAGACCTGAGTTATGACTTCACTAAGTTCTAATCATAATGGCCATAAAAAGGAGATAACAAACTCTTTTCCCAACCATTTTTTTCATACTTAAAAGTGGCAAGATCATTTTCACTCAAATTCTTATAAAAATATAGTCTTTGGCAACAAGTCAAATTCTGAGTCTGAAAGATGATTGACAGAATTGACATGATTCATTCTTGATAAAATAATACAAAACCATACTCACAGACCCTAGAAGCACATCCATCAGGAATAGGCTTAACCCCTCTATTTTTAAGTAATCAGCTAAGTGTCAGCTAAGCAAACAAAACAGTGAAATGAAAGACTGAAAACTTATCCTTTTGCCAACTGTAACCTGAGAGTAAGCTTAACTGTGTACTTTAAACAAACATTGCATAATATAACATATATAGACACTCAAGCCTTATTTTAGATCAGATATTTTATTTATCCATTACAGGATAAATATTGATTCTAGCTAGACTCCTGTGACATGAGGCCAAGTTAAGTCTTTAAAGAATATGAGACCCTAATGTCCTACCCTAGAATGGACTAAAGTTGAATTTATCTATGCATCCTATGTGCAAACGTGCCTTACAGTATATCCAGAATATAATGAAAATTCCTCAAAATAGTTTCCCAGTGTCCAACAGTCTGTGACCTAAGGACATCCTGAATCTGGAAATACTTGTATTTAACAGGCCTCAGAATTTCTCTTCCATGTTGTTGCTGCCCTTTGAAAGTTTCTTAGCTTTCTGTACCACCGCTGCCTGCAGCAGGGTTTTGCTTAAAGTGCTTAGAAACCTCTAGGAGGAATCAAGAACTATGGCTCCTCTTGCTTCTAGCACGGCAGTTCATCATTTATGTAACACTTGGAATGATTCCAAATCTAAATTGTTAGCTCACCATTTAAAACACTTATGTTGGGACCACTGTTTACATAATATAAACATTTTAGTTTACCTTTGGGATCAAAGCACTGACGATGCACTTCAATCCTTTGCATCAGCACAGGGTTTCAAAAGACAAATGATATGTTAATTAGACTTTCTACGTTCTCTCTTCTCTGAATTTTATTGATGTGGGTGAAGAAATTGCCCCCAAGAAGACTTATATGTATCTATATGGCTCCTCAAAATTTACCTTAGTCAACTTTCAAGAACAAAACTAAAGTGAGTGCTTTTTATATGATTTATACATGTACTGACTTCAGTGGATTTTCAAGCCAATTTAGATTGTTTAAAATAGTCTCCAACTTTGATCATTTTCTTGTTGTGTTGCAAGAGGCTGGACTTTGAGTTCAAGTCATCCTGCAAAGAATACTAGCATTTTACCCAAATGCTAGTTAATACCCTTCTTGTTAATTTTATTTCTTTATCTGGTTTATTTTAGTAAAACAGGTCTTCACCATAAATATTGAAACACTTCAT
>JAVHNF010055360.1:3870-26651 GCA_034783455.1 Micropsitta finschii
TCCATGCCCATTTCTTTTTTTTTTTTTTTTTTAAATTCATACTCATTGTTCAAATATTCTTTACACGATGGAATGTAATCATCATTCTGATGAGCTGCTTAATGTATGTAGCTCAAACTACAGGTAGAATTTAGAAATGGAAAGTGATGTTCATAATGATCTTCGGCCAGCAGGATGTGGGGAAAACTTACTATCTTCTAAAATATCTAGTTATCTAGAACGGGTCATGTACATATTAGGATAAAGGTACTGAAGGCATTGATTTGTAGCCTGAAAGTGCTGTTCTAGATGCAGGTGTTTATGGTTAGATGCCCATTCCGTTTTGTTCAATCCCAGCTCCCCAGTCACCCACCAGAAATTAATGCCCCCTGTAATACACCAGCACATCTAGGTTTGTAACCACTTGCCAGATATGGTTGATTTAAAGGAAAAACAAAACTAGGAAACACATTAACAAGCCCTTAGGTCAGATCAAATTCATACTGATTCTCAGTAGTGTGGGCTAGAGATTGGTTACGGCAGAAGCTGAATCAGCAGAACAGATGAGGCAGAAATACCTAAAGGGATTTCTGTGAGGACTACAACAGCAACTGGAAACAATCTGATTATACTGTAATTCAGTTCTTGTTCCAGCTCTGTCACACAAGTCCTGATGACCATGTGACTGATTTTCTGGTTGTTTTTCTTGCCACAGTAGTACCCCCAAAGCTTAACTGCTGTAAAATATCACAACATGGAAAAATAGCAACATGCACACAGAACTTATCTATATCAAGCATTTGATGCCAGCTAACATGATCTTGAAACTTTATGTAAGACGAATGTAATGATCTCACTGTAAGCCTGGTGGAAATTTCACGAAACAGGTCATTACTGCACAGCAATCCACTGATATGGACCTATCATAGCTCACCTTAAGCAGGCCTCTAAGAAATGAAGAAAATAAAGCCACTGAAATAGATTTCTGTCCAATATAAAATTGAGACCATTGGATCACCTCTCTTCTCAATATAGGACTATTATCTGACATGTATGCTATGAAATTACACAGTTCACAAATTAGAGAGTGAATCGATCTCATTATGCTTTATTAATGAATGAAATGCCTCCAGAACTTAAGTCCCTGCATCCCTTTATCTGAATTTTCACAGTAGTTCACTGGTAAGAAAAAAACTCACTTTCCAGAGTTGTTGGTGGAAGCTTTATCTTCTTGGAGTCAGGAAGCTGACATGAACAGCTTAATAGTTGCTGAATGATAGCTGGACTGATTTGCTTGAAGTGGTCCTTAGAAATGGAGGAAGAACCGTTTCTTAAAAATATCTTCACCAGTTCATTGGCAGAGAAACAAACCTATGCAGGAAAGTATATACAGTTACTGAATATGTTACATATACCTGCATCTGATGCTGAGGTTAAATATGGAATCTTATAATAACAGTGTTATATAGTCTAGAAATATATGCTCTATAACACTGTTTTATATGTATATATATGCGCGTATATACATATATTCCATATACCCATTTCTGGTTATATAAGTTTAATTACTTTAAATACTTCTAATTATTTTTTGGTTTTCCAATTAAAACTTGATACTACCATATTCCAGAATCTTTGGGATGAAGTAGCAAATTTTCTAGTGAAGCCTGTTAATATCATGAGGCTCTGACACAAGAAGATGTCTAAAAATCTTATTGTCATATGTGCTAACAAAAACCTATTAATGCTAACACAAATCATAGTCTTAGCTTTTAATGTATGACTGCAATAATAGCAATAATATTATGGAAGCAATAGTTAATAGAAGATACTGCCTGGGATTTTTCCTTGTGCTACATTCTTAGTGAGATATGGAATTAAGGTGCTTTTTAAAATTCTTTAACAATGGCATCTCACTTTAAGGTCAGCAAATTAGACGTTACATAGTCTAAATTGGGTCTAAATATTACTTAATAATTGTATTATTAGAAGTACTCAAGAATTTCAATTACTTCTTGTTAGAAAGGTCTCTTTGCCAAAAAGAAAAGAAACTTTTTTTAGGAACATCTTTATTTTGAAAAACATTCATGAAAAATCTCCAGAATGAAACTTCTTGTAAAAAACGTACACAGTTAGCATTAGAATAGGTCTAGTGGCAATTTCTATATGAACTTTTAAAAAGAAGTCCAGATCAAATATGCTATTTTACTTAAAGGAATAATTGTCAGTTCTTAATCTCATCTGATCAGTTGTGATTCAATTGAATTAGTATCCATCTGAGAATCAAGAGATTCCTAAATATTCTTTTTCTAATCACTGAAGCTTAGGTTTCTTTTGAAAGAAAATTACTATTTAAATGAAAGAGTTGTAATTATCATTACTTTTAAATAACCCAGTTAAGCCCCAACACCTTCCTGCCTTTGTTCATCCATTATTAAAGTAAAATATGCCTTGTAGCTCACTAAGTAACTGAATGAATTAAGCACCGATACATATATTGTTAGTGCCACATTGAAGTCTTCAGGGTAACAGCAGATCTTGCCACCTGGATCTAATGTTTTCTGACTCCAAGGAAAAAGAAATAATGAAGACAATTCAGGGGCTACCATACTGGAAAAGACCTCCAGTTTGCCTGTGCTAGGCAGTAGTTGCCTAGAAGTAGGGAACACCAAGTGGTATCATGTTGGAAGTCAAGCTCATGGCTGGTTAAGAGCAGCATCTCTTACTATACAGGAACTGATATTATTTAATGCCTGCACCAATGATCTGAGTCATGGAACAGTGTCTACCATATCACATTCACAGAAGAAATCCAACTGGGACATGTAGTCAACATGCTGATGTGCATGTCTGCTATTTAGAGGGATCTTGATAAGCCAAAGAAATGGGATGACAAGACCTTCATGAAGATCAGCAAATTTATTGTGCTTCCAACAGAATAACTCCATGCACCAATAAAGGCTGTGAAAAACAGGAAAGTAGCTTTACAGAAAAGCAGTTGAGGTCCTAATAGACAATTGAACATGAGTCACCAGTGTGCCCTTGTGGCACTAAAGGCTAACTGCATACTGGGCTGCATTGGCGAGAGTGTAGCCAACAGGCAGTGGAAAAAGATTATTGCCCTCCCCTCAGGACATAATTAGTCCACATCTGGACTACATCCACTTTAATTACTAGCTGTATAAAAAAGACATTGGCAAACTGGGGGAAGTCCAATGGAAGGGCACCAGGATGGTTAGGAAACTGCAGCACATAATGTGCAGAGGAGAGGCTGAAGGATCTGGGTTTGGAGAAGGGTTGTGGGATATCTTAAGTCTTCAAATATCTAATGGGGTTATAAGGAAAATAGAGAAATAGAGACAGAGTCTTTTCTGAGGTGTACAGCAAAAAGATCAGAGGCAACAGTTATTAGTTGCAACAGGGAAAATTCCACTTTGCAATAATAATAATAATATCAAAACAAAGGTAATAAAGCAGTGTTACAGTTTTCCAAGAAAGACTGTGGAATCTCCCTCATTGGAGACATTCAGAATTAAACTGGACATGACCCTGTGAAATTTAATCTGACTTTGATGTTGGCCCTGTGTTGAGAAGTAGGGTAAAGATGAGGTCCAGGATTACTATGAACTGAAATTTTAATGTGATTTTATTATCAGAAATTTTAAATAAAGAACAAGATCTCATCTGGAAAACAAACTGTCCAACTGCACAGAAAAAAAATAAAATTAAGTCATATTTAGTAAAATGTTTCTTTAAGACTTGAGGAATGAGGACCTGCATATTTTCCAGTTGCAAGCCCTAGTTTTTCAAGCTTTTTAACATAGGGAGGCAGAGTATTCAGTCTCCATTAATACAGCAACTATATGTATAGCCCTGGAGGATGACACTAGAAACAAGTGAATCAAATTTGCATACTTTCATATGAAAAACTGGTTGCATGTATGGATGATTTTGGTTCCCAAAACTGATGTTTCATTAATGAGGTATAATAAATGAATACATAGACCTTGTTACATAATAAAATGGAACTTAATATTATTGCTCTTATTCATCTGTTACTTGTTTTATACGCATTTTTTAAATCAGTAATGAAAATAATGATATAAAAAGAAAGTGGCTTTTTCAGTGATAATATTTCAAATATAATTCCAATATGAAAATCTAATTTCAGATCTTCAGGTAGTTAGCTAACACAAGTCATAAGCAAGTCAATGCCTCATATGTAGCAGCATCTGTTACTAATGGACAGCACCATGGCTGTCACAGATAAGTGCAGAAAGCAGGAGGCAAAATTAGCAACACAACAGTGAAACGCAAAGATTTCTGATGGAATGATACATCAAAATAGACATAGCTTGAACGAATCAGAATGAAATGGGACAAAGAAAGTAGGGATTAATAGAGAAGAGAAATTATTTTCTCTCCAGTTGTTTCTTTTTGATTTTTTCATCTATACAGAATATTTGCCTCTCAGTTTGACTCCCAAGCCTCAGACAAAAAAAAAAAGACAAGTGTGCAGGGGAGTTATTACAGACAGTCTCAGAAGTTCAAGAAATCAAAAACTGTGTTTTATAAATTATTCTTTGCTGGAGGACAATTTTATTTCTTGAACAGATAACATCACTGCTGATTACCATCCTTCATAACTTAAAATTAATGTGAAACACATTTAAAATTAACTTTGTTTAAAATTATTTTGAGACCCCACTAAATGCCTCATCATTCTGATCAGCATGATTTTCTTTTGTTGCCAGCTGGAAGGAAATAAACATATTGACAGAGTATGTATTCCAAATGCAATAAAATTACACAGATAATTATCTATCAGAATGGCATTTACCCAGATGCTGTTTGTATTAGTTCCACATCATAAAATAACCACACAGCAAATGTAAATTGCACATTGCTTATTCTCCTGAATTGAGAAGAAACAGTGACTTAGTTAACTTAAATTCTAAAGAACTGGAAACAACAGAAACACATTGTTTGAAGTACACATTTCAAATGTATACATCAAACTATATGCAAAGTATAGACTTTGAAATGTCTTTTTTTGTCAAAGGAGTTATTTCCAGTCTAATGGATGCCATCTTAATCACTGTTATAGGCAAAATTTATTTAATTCCAAATACTTAGGATAAGAAAAAAATCACCTGCAATGAGACACTGCCCTTCAAAGCCCTCAAAGAGGATACTGGGTAGTAGCTGAATTTCTGTCTTACAAACTCCATACTTTCTAAAGGAGTTTCTGGACTCCATGGCTATTAAAAGTTTTTGGAAATGCCCAATCTTCAGTTTACAGAAACCTTTTAGAAACAACTTATGTGGAAACCTGAATTTACTTTTTCTCAGTACAAAACAACCCTTCTTTCTACAAGAGCACAAGGGGCCCTAGAAGCTCTGTGACATAAGAGCAAAAGAAATCTGACAAATGTGTGGAAACGTTGAAGCCATGGTACTAGTCCTCTGTGTCTTGAACAAACACCTGATTCTGCCTGACACAAACCATTCCGTTAGACCTTCTTAGCTACTATAATCACACATTCAAAATCCATGAAGTTCTTAACCCAATTAATATTTAAACAAATACAAGTATATAAAAATATATATTCATCAAAGTGACTTTTTGAAACTAGTAAATTTTAGCTCAGAAATAATGAAGTGTTCCCAAACCAATTTGAACTTTGATCACTGAAATTCTGTGACCAACACTATAATAACATAAAAATAAATTGACCTGGTCCCAGTCTGTGTTCCTTTCATGATCTTCAGAATAACCTTCTAGATACTTTCCTTTTGTACGATTTCCATTGACTGGAATATTTCTGACTCCAATATCTCTGATTGATGTACTATAACGTCTTCTTTTGTGACTGTGAAATTGTCCATTTACAGTGCAGGTCTTTTTGGCTACAAGCACATTTAGTAGTTGTTCCAGTTCTAGGAATTTATTAGAAAACAGATATGTTACCATGGGAAAATATACATTTAAAAAGACAAAATCACAAGTAATTGTTAAAATTTCATTGGTTTTAACATTAATTCCACTCTTCATTTTAACACGTTTTTACCACCTCAATTTGGTACCTTATGTGATTTCTGCTTTACACCTCTAGAAGTTCAAGACACCTATATACTCAGCCCAACTTGTGAAGTTGTTTTAAACCCTACTTAATGTAACTTTTTAAAAGTGCTTTGAAAAGCTTGCAAAGTGTTGCTATTAGCAGTTACCACAAAAAAAGTAAAAGTAGATGTCTTACAAAAACCCTTTAAATCTGTAATAGGCCCCTGAGTAGATGGTTTAGCTTCTTAAAGTGCTAAACATGCTGAAACTTTTATAGAACTTGATAGCAGCTGCCATTAACACCTGTGCTTTTATTATTATTATTATTATTATTATTGACCACTTGGGACTCTCCTATGCTTCTATTTATGGTTAAGTAGCATTTCTGATACCTCTAACAATAGAGCTCCTGAAAAAAATAAGCTTTGTATATTCCAGACTCACTGTGTACTAAGGTCAGAAAGTGAGTAGGGAAGCACAAACCATAAAGATATTTTCAGGTACAGCAAGCAGATATCAGAGAGCATGTGGTAACAGCATAGTGGTCTGTACCTATTTCATCTCTTCCGGGGGTACCGCTACATTAAGGTGTGCACGACTGAGGTGTCTACCCTGGCTACTGTACATGAATTATCCTATCTACACGTAAACGAGTCTTGCAATGTATAAAGATCTGCATTAAGAAGACATTAAGGGCTCCAGTGAACTCTGCTGTCACAGCTAGATTGCCACTCCCAGAGCTCTCTTGGGTAGTTCAGACTGTGCTGAGCAATCAAGTAATAAATTATTGTGATGGTACACATTTAATGATCTCAGTAACGATTAGCTTTATACCTCTTGGAGATTTATAAAAGTAAGAAGTTCTTTTTCCAACCTTGTTTCTAAATTTAGAGCAGACTACTTAACATCTCTGAAATGAAATAGCATTTAAATCTAAAATTGAGTGTAAAAAGTCCTTTAGGCATTTAAGGATGGTTTACATCAAATGTGTGTTGCAAAAGGCAAGGAATAAATAGCTTACCTGTCACTTGGAGTTCAGTGGTACTGTTTAGAGAACTGAAAATATATTTTATAAAGAACTCTGGGGATGGCAAACTTGCTTTCCCCATACAGACTCCTTGGAGAGCCAGAGTAATGATTAAAGCAGCAAGGCGTGGAAGAGTATTTTCATCAGCACCATCTTTGTCCATTATATCAGCATTTTTCTCCAGAGTAGTCACATCAACACACTGAAATGAGGAAAGAACTGCATGAAGAGAGCCCTAGTGACGTCCACTCAAATAATCAGTGTCAGGAGGAGAAAATAGAGAGAGTGCTTTCGCAAACAGCCAGAGTAGAAAAAATTCCAAGATTGACGCTGTAGTTGACAGCAAATGAGAAACAGGACATTTTCAGGAGAACAGACATAAACAAAAAATCCTCAAATTTTACTCAGTATATGGGGAGGAAGTATAGCCCTTCATCCAGGTTATTTTTGCTGTTATTTTCATGCTGTTTCTTTTATTCCTCTGCTCCTCTTCAATTGCATCTAGATCTACTTCCAGAAAGCAGCAGAAAAGGGAGGAATTTTTGTTTAGGTACAATAAATTGGCTCAAATACAGACTTTAACTCTTTATATCAAGAATTCTCTCAATGTTTTTAGTTCTCTATCTATTAAATGGAATCAATAATTTGCTATGTGGCAGCTATCTGGAAAGATACAATTCTCCAGATAAAGGATGACTTCCCAGCTGGGTGACCAAACAGGAGCAGTAGACACTTGTGTACACTCGTGCATGGACATGTACAGGTCTGAAGTGAGAAAGCAGCGTAGAGCCCTTTCAGTTCTCTGGAAACTCATTCCTGCTTTCTTACATTTCTGCTCACCTTGTTTATTTTCATCACAAACAGTTGGGGTTTGAGAAAGAAAAAAAGAAATACCAACTAAATAAACTAAAAATACCCACCCCAAAACCTTAACTTGGCGAACATTATTTATTCGTTTCAACGCATATTATCTAAATTGAAAAGTCAACTAGATAAGCCAGTACATTTTACACATACTCATCTCTCTCTATATATGCCTTAAACACTGCAGAGAGGAGGCTGGCATTTCTTTTCCTGTCCATCCATTACAAGTTTAAATTTCCACAACTTAAATTTCATCTGTCATTTCAAATAATATATTAGGTACTATGACTGAGAAGAAGATACTTTCTGTGAAATCAAAACATATAAAGAGCCCTGCATCATTGGCCCCTTACCAAAACTCAAACGTTGTGATTCAAAGCATTAGACTATAATGTTTTGAGTACCTTTTGTAAAACCCTCTCTTGCAGCATAGCCATCTCAGCTTTTCTTCTTTCACATGAAGTGAGGTAATACTACAGTGCTATGTAATACTGTACAAATTCCCGTTGTACAGAGAACAGATACACTTTGAGCTTCATTCCAAGTGTGATGCAGTGAAGATTCATTGTTACAATGTCTAACTTAGATGCCAGGTTATAAAACTGAATTACAGTCCTGAATTAGGTGATCAGACTCCCTACACAATGCAAATAGAGCTAGATGTCTAAAAATGTAGTTTCTGTTCTCCTGTCAGACACTCAGCAGAACCTTTTAAGCTGCAGAGTAACACAAAGGGAGGTCAAAACTGGGCTTTCTAAGCACTGTTGAACAGCTAAGTGTGAACTGGACCACAGCATCACTGGCTTATTGGGTAGCCAGTATGTGTCTGTTTCCTTGGTGTGATATTCCACCTCACAAGTTGGAGAATGCTTAAGTGGTGAATCCTACAGTTGTGTCAGATCATGCAACATTACCATAACATCCACTTTCATGAGAGAAAAGCTGTATTATGCTCCTTGAAAAGCTTCTCAATTCTAGTTCATATGTTCCATGCTATTTTTATTAGTTTTCCTCATAATCTAAGTGCGGCTGGATCCAGACTTAGGCCCAGGCTTGGTCAACAATTTATGTCTACAGGGTTATATGTGCACAGTCACTCCTTTATATCACTTAGCTAAGATTTCAAAGTTTAGCATGCTATAATCACTTACTGAGAACCTGTTGTGGCAAGGAATCTCTCAGGCTCAAGGAGCAGCCTTGAGAGGCATCCCTACTCAAGGGGAGATCCTCGCATGCAGCCCACTGCCATGCAGGAGGCCTCGATGAGGACTTGGCTGTTCAGTTTATGGAGTAAGCTAACTGGTTCATAGTCATATTTGCATACCGACTACTGAAGTTATGTGTTATTTTTCCTGCGTCAGACCTTCATCAGCATTATGGTTAAGGGGGGGCACATTGCTCAGATTAGCCCTTGGCTATTGTGTTGTTATCTGTCTCCCCTGAATCCACTTTGAGTTGGATACAGACATCATGACCAGATGCATCCATTACCACCACTAGTGGTTATAAGTTGAGTAGAGTTACCAGAAATAAAGGTCAGGCTGGGAGGAAGAGCACACTGTCACACTTACAAAATAGGTCAGTCAAAAATATTTCAGAATCCCTCCTAATTTACACCCTACTGCTCTGATTCCACAGCCCAGTGTCTATTCCTTCTTAATGATCTTTTTCTTCCTTCTCTTACCTGGTTTTAAATTTTCATACATTCAGTGCTACAGTGCTATTAGTATTTCTGTGTTCCTGCTTAAAATGTGTTCAAGTTTTTTCTTTACATGTTTGTGAGATAAATATAATAATTCTTTATCCAGAGGAATCACATGAAGTTCTCCTTTATTGTTTTATTTTGGGATCTGCAATCTTTTTAGATTTTACAGGTTCTGCTTAGTAGGAGGTATGGTCTGTCTGCATAAAAGCCCAGTGACCCTCCTTTGTTTTTCAACACATTTATCTTGGCATAATATCTCCTAAAGATGTGTTATGTATCTTCTTGTGTTCATAAGCCAAAACTATTTCTAGTCTATCCACTTGAACAACTTGCTCGTGGTCTGCTTTTTTCCTATGCAAAGATTTTCAGAATCACTTCTTAATACAAAGGAAGAGAAGGAATGATGTTTTAAACCATTTTACATGTTGATCTAAGTGTAATGCTCAAGTTCATACGCACAGAGTTACAGGGCGAGTTACTAAATACCAAGGAGATGCATAGCTCTGTTTAAAGTTACTGCCCTCCCCAACTACATAAAAGGGCTTGTGTGTGCTTCTGAAGAAATCAAAATTATGCCAGAGCAACAGCGTCCTGAAAGAGAAGGCAGTTCCATCTGAAGTTTAATTTTATTGTTATTAAATTAAAAGTGAAGCAAAGAGTTAAAGAGTTAGGGAGGTGTTAATCAGATTATATTCAGGGTGCTTGCTGTATGGGGCAGCATAGGCAAACTGATGTCATCTTTTTCCTTCTTATGACCCCTCATTAAGAGAGACCAACTATATTGCATTAAACAGTGTTGCATGTAAGAAAAAGTCTATCCCACAGTCTTGTTTCAGCATCGGGAGATTCTGGACATGGTGTGTTGGGGATAGTAAAAGCAGGCTTCAGCAGTAGCATGTGTGTCTTATGACAAAGAACAAGCTTGAATATGATGATGTTATTCATCACAATCAGTAAACAAGACATTTGTTGTTAAGAAATTGCTTACCAGAACCTAAGCAGCATTCCGTAAATTTCAAGGAAATCACTGGCTACACCAGCTTGACTTTTTCTAGGCTTTATGAGATTAGGTTACAAGCATGGAAACTCATGCATTGAGTATGCAATAGGAGAACTTTCTTATTGTTCCTGGAACACAGCAGAAAAGCATGCTGAGAACTGGAAGAACAACTTAGCAATAAAAAAGGTGAATACAACAAACAGTTCCCAGGGTATGAGCTTTCAGGCAATGCAAATTAATTCCTTATCCCAACTGGTCTGCAAGTAATGAGTGAACCTCTAAATAACCACAGTTTGGTTAAGACTTCAAGAACTGGAATCTCCCTGCAGTCACAATCATATGACTGTGCTTTATCTCCAAAACGCCTATCCTCACAAAACCCAAGTAGCAGAGCCCTCATTAGTAGATTGTATTAGATTTGTTCCTGAAACTAGAAGGACAGCAATTACCACAGAAAAATTAGCACCATCTGCTGCAGTCTCCAGGTTGTCTTTGAACATTTCCTCTAGCACTGAACAAGGTCATGATATTGTTTGCTCATGAGGTCCAGTTATACTCCACTTCAGCATGGAAGGCTGGCTTGGAGGAGGTATCACATTAAGACTTGATTCTGGAATTACAGCAGAATGCATCACTGGCAGAAATTGTTTGCCAAGGTTTGGAAGGTGGAAGGACTAAGCAAAGAGATCCTGACATAAACAAGTGAAAAATCAGTGGTACTGACCAGAGTTATGTTTATGAGTTAGCAGGCTGGAAAAGCCTGACATTTCCCTGGGCATGTCTAACTGGCGTGTTTGCTGCAGATAACCCCAGCTACCACTGACTTGGCCACAAAACACAAGAGTAATGTTTTCCTTTGTATAAACTGTTCCTGAGCTTTTTCCCCAAGTATTGGAACATGCTTTTCAATGATACGGGTTGGCATGACTTCTTTTTCCATCTGTTTGGGGGAATGGGGCAGGGTGGAGACAATATTTTCATTTCTAAAAATAAACATTCCAGTTACACAGCCAAAAAAATGGGAAACCTTCACTCGACAATAGTATTTAGAGTTTCCATTTGTTTTGGCTTCCTCCTCTAGATTCCTGTGTTGTGGAAGAGTATTTGCTATATGGGCAGTAGAGGTTTATGTGAACAAAAGCTGCCAATCCAGCCGGTCAGCAGAGATGGCACCCCCTAATGAGAACAAGATCCATTATTTTAGAGAACAAAATGGTAGGAGGGGCTGCTCTTCTTAGGACATCAAAAATCACAAGGTGGAGAATCCAAAGAGCAGCAGTTCCCCAGGGCAGCCCCTAGGTCATCACAGATGTCTGCTCATTGCTTGTGCTTGCTTTTTTCATATAAAGGCTGCTGCTTTGGGAAGTGTATGGAGTGGGATGATTGGTGGCACAATGACAATTGCAGTTGTGGGCGCTATCATCTGCCACCTACTGAACAGTAATTAATAAGGCCTGCCCTGAACAATACCGCTGGCTTGTTGAATGCTGACATGTGCAACAAATTCTAAAGGGAAGAGACACTCCGTCTGGGGTCCCACCCATCCACTCCCCTCCTCCTCTTCTCTCCCTACTTAGAAGATTTTTCTTTTCTTTTTTCTTTCTTCTTCTTTTAGTTTGTTGTTTTTTTTTTTTCCACAGCAAAGGTTACAGTACATAAAAACTGACTGCAAACCAGTTTGTCTCTTTGGTCTGTGTTTCAAACAATGCCATGGGCTTCACTGGTGTGGTATAATTAGAGCTCCATTCTGAATTCACAAAGAGCGGGGTCTGTTCATGTTGACGATTTGCAGCTATGAGAGTTTTGTATGTTGCTGAAAAATCACTGGTTGCTTTTCTTTGTAAGTGCAGCTTGCTTTGCTTAGTAATCACCTCTGTAGTTTGTCACAAAGTTTTCAAGCGTCATTTTATTACAGTTCTTCAAGAGACATTATCAGCCAGAAATAAAGGACAATATTTATTCTCTTTAATCTGAGGGAATCATTATATTGCTGTTGGGTTGGAACATTCAGAGAGACTCAATATTTTTAAGTAGCAATTCATTAAATTGCGATCACGTTTTCAAGATAACAGCTATATGACACCACCAGATCTGCATGCAGTTCAATTAATGCTCATCACACAGTGGGGTAAATCAGGAGGGAACTCTACCAAGCTGAGTGTGGTTATAATTTTAAGAGAGCCTAAACTGATGCTTCTACAACTGAATGTGATATTCAAATTCTAAGTCCTGCTACAGCGTGTAAATCTAGATGAAATAAATCACTTATTAACATCTAACATCCCAAATAAACAAAGAATTTTATGGCTTTAGAGACATGAAACTCAGAACGGCATGAAGTGTGCATTTATCTCTCATGGTATTGTGCTACTGTCCTGTACAGGTACCCCAAGCTAGTAACATTTGGGCAAACTTCAGAGACTGGAAGCAATAGAGCCATGTAAAAGTGGCACTCAGTTAAACTAACTGTCTTGCTGAGTGATAGTCTTCCTAGCCAAAATACAGTTCAATATCAGCCTGTGTTAATGAAAGCATGACACTGCATCATTTAGAAGCATCGGCTTGCATGGTGGTAGCTGCATTTTATGGTGTAAACACCCCCAGGGGCATGCAGGCTACTGCTATAGTGCCTGACAAAATGCAGAGGAGCAAGCATGTTAAATAAAGCACAGCCCCTTGACCTGACTACATTATGCACAACACTAGGACGGAGGGTCTTGTATTTCAGCTCAATGTGACATATACACAAAGCAGGTCAAACCTAGTCTGCCTACCTGCTCTTTATCCCATAGCAAACACAGTGGTGATTCTGTCTAGAAAGACAGAATATAATGACTAACCTATCTTCTTAATGTGAAGTATACTTGGGCCTATGCTGAGGATTAATGTAGTGCTGAATTTGTTTTCTCATCATGGAGTAGCCTTGCTATAGGGACATGGCTAAGCACTTCGAAGAGAAAGGGAATTTAGACTTTAATACAGGAAATTGTCCATGTATCTGTAAAGGCAAAAGTGAGTGTGACTGGAATTAAATCTACATCTATTCTTAATCATGCTGCAATCATTGCTTTCTATTAATTTAATCAGATGTATAAGGTGTAATTTTATCAGATGGGTCCCATGAGATTATAGACAATGTGTGTTATTCCATAGCTGCTCTGTAGGATTTGGAAAAAGGTGCTATTGACCCGCTCTTGTGGAATACAAAACTGGAAGAGAAGGAAGAGACTTTCCCCTTCTCCTGCCAAATATTTAGATAGAAATTAACTGTCCTGAATTTGGCTACTTTGAATTAAAGTGAGAAAGTGAAGAGTATGTTTTATATACATATATGTATTTAGCAGTAGTGACTCATGACATCTGGAAACTTGGCACTTAACCCAGGTCTGGCAGTGTGCCCACTCTGTACATAGAAGGAGTAAGAAGCTTTTCGATTTCTCCAATCCAATTCATTATGCAGCGATGCACAAGTTGCCACATGTGTGCTTTTAGGAAGTCTCAGCACAGATGGAAATACACTTTGTCACAAAATATGGGAATTCATCACTGGTAATGCTGTGCTTCCCCACTTGGAGAATGATTTAAAAGTCTTGAAGTTCATCTGCAAACTGATCAAAGGAATGAAGTGGGGCTTACTGGCTAATCTTGTTTATTCCCTAATGCCATTTGAAACAAATTGAAGGAAGATGAAAGGGTGAAGATTTTTGAATGCCACAGGTAAGAAAGGCCTTTACTCTGAGATTTGTAAATCCGCATTTCACTGGAATAAAAAGCTACTTTCTTATAATTGCATTCTTGATTTGCATGGTGAATGGATTCAGCATAGCAAAAAAGCCCAACAAAACCCAAACCTGGAGTTAGATAATATATGGTCAGGCACTACTCAGAACAGCCACTGACTTTATAAAACATGGAAAATCCTTAGAAGTTGATTATATCTCATGGTATGTACAATTGTACAAATTGCTGGACCTTTTTTGTTTCTTTTTCTTATCTGGACAGTGCTAAGGACTTGCAACTTCCCTTGGGATCACTAAGGTGATAATGGAATATAGGCTGGGTGGAAATCTCTGGTTTGAATTTAAAAGGTTTGAGATTTATAATAATTCATCTCTGAAGACTATATGTCTGGAAGAATAGGGAGAGGAGAAATTGAAACTTTCACAAAAAAAGTGTTGCAGTGTCAGAGTACTATCTATCTGTCAACCTCTCTGCTAGAAATAAGAAGTGTGGTACTCAGTGAAGCCATCTCACTGCCAGCTCATGTTCATTTTCTCATCGACCAGCATCCCCAGGTCCTTCTCCACAGGGCTGCTCTGAATCTCTTCTCTGCCAAACCTGTAGCTGTGCCTGGGATTGCTCCGACCCAGGTGTAGGACCTTGCACTTGTCATGGTTGAACTTCACAAAGCTGGAATTGGCTCACCTCTCACACGTGTCAAAGTCCCTCTGGATGGCATCCCTTCCCTCCAGTGAATCAACTGAACCACAGAGCTTGGTGTCATCAGCAAATTTGCTGAGGGTGCATTCAATCCCACTGTCCATGATGTTGACAAAGACGTTGAACAGGATTGGTCTCAACACCAACCCCTGAGGGACACCTGTTCATATCTGTCTATAGAGGTCTTAATCCATGCTGTCTTTCCTAAAGAGCCTATAACCTTCCATTCCAACACTCTGGAGTCATAGGAGCCATCCCACCATGTTTTTGTGATGCCAGAATATATATATGGCAGAGATTCCAGAAACCTTTTCATATTAAGATGATAGTACCTTTCCCTATTTGGTAGTGCCATGACACAACGTTATACCACCTGCCTGCATTTCACCCAAATGGATGCAAACTCCAGTCTTTCCAGTCTGTTCTGCTTGAAACAATGTCTGCATGAACGGATTCTGTGGCTACTCTTGGCAGCTTGGAAAAGCTTGGTTCAAAGGATCCATTTTTTGTTAATAGTGATTCTTTTTCATGGATGTCTTTATGGTCCCTAGTTCCAGCCGGAGTCTGAAACAGAAGTAGTCTGTTAATGCTCCACAGCAGAGGCTGGGGTTTTCCAGCCCAGCCAGATGCTGGAAGTCCTGGAAATTTTGCAAAAGAGCCTGCATATATCTGCCAGCTCAGTTTTTGCTTGGTTGTCTACAGCTGTGGGGGACTGGCTTTGATGGTCTGGATGCCCCCTACCAGGCCTATGTTTGCACGTTCAGATTAAGATGGTTTGGTTGTGACCTAGAGACAGACAGACAACTTTTTTAGAAACTTTTCCAATTTTTACTCTACCCTGTCCACATGAGATTAGTATTGGCAGGTTGCAATGTATCTTGAGAATACTATGGCACAAAGCTGTAAAGGCCAAGGCTAGAAGCAGATTGTCACTTCAAGGGGAAACAGTAGCTGTGCATTCTTCTTTTTTTATATTAAAATCACATTGAACTTTTCCAACCATTTTCTTGGGGGTAGCTTTTTCTTGTGCCAGACCCTTTATGCTCATCAGTGTACTGAGGAGGCAGAACTCTTCATCTTTCTATGCCTGGCCTTTTACACTTGTAAAGGAGAAGGCTAATGATAGCTCTGCAATGAGAGTTCAAGTACTTTATTCATCCCCACTGTTCTGAACAATTGCATAGATCAGTACCCTGGCTTGCAGCCCTAGCTTGGTACACAAATGCTCCTGTTATGTCTTTATTTTTTTTTTTTATTTTTTTTTTTTGCATCTTTAACCAGCAATCTGTCAAGTATCAGGCTGCTGCTGCCTGTAAGGTGAAAAGAGAGTAACTGCTGGTTGGTCAGAGAACAGCAGGAATAAGTGAGTATGGACTAACAGTCATAGACATCAGTAGTGCTAAATTCTCTTATACATGTTAGGTCTCAACTTAGAGAAGAAAAAAACAAAGCAAACATCTTACCATAACCCAAATCTAGGTGGGAACAGGGAAAAATTGTTTGTACCAACCCTCCTCCTATCTCCCCACTTTCCTGCCATCATTTTAGCACCATATATACTCCAAACCTTTGGAGTGCCTCAGCTATTGGAATAAGATGTTGTTTCATCTCTGTTTTCCATCTGGGTCTGGAGACAGAAATGCCATAATACCACGAAACAAGCCTCTTGCATGCTACTTCTGATCATGGACAGGAATCTGGCTTACCTCCGAGAAGGGCATAGCTGTGTTACAGGATTAGCAGGCACCCTCAGAGCTATGGGAAGTAATGCAGTGTCAGGCTATGAGCTCTGTACTTACTTGGTTACTGAGCACGTGCAAACTTTTCCAAGCAAATCTGTGCAGCACGAGGGCTTTCCAAGCACAGAACCAGGCCAGCTTACAGCAACTTCAGTGAGCAGATCTGGAAAAGTATTGCCCAAAGTGCTTAACAAAGGTGTGTTCTCAACTGTCTTCCAATTTACAGCTCTCCTTGTATGTTGTCGTTAAAGTCACAGGCGAATATATTACATGTAGAAAAGGACCCTTGCATAAAAATAAAAATGTCATTTTTTAAAACATGTGCAAATCAGCTCAAGTTTCATGGAGTATGAAGATAAGTAAGAATGTGTCGACGTTGGTTACATTTGTTAGTTTAAGAGCATTCTTTGGGCTTCTGTATACAGCAGCAAAATCCCTCGGTATATCTATCTTCCTTTACCCCGACAAAGTGCCCTCATTAAGGGATTAAAGATGTTATTGCAATACTATTCATAATGTATACACTTTGCAGCTCCTCACATCTGTTTTCTGCACTATTTATCTAATCATCGGGACCCTTATTCATATTTGCCTTGGAGATAACAGGGCAGGATACCAAAGGATTCCTGGGCTGAGAGGAAATGACAGAGGGTTGGTGTAATGAACTAATTAAAGACTTCAAGGTCAGACTAGAGAAATCCAGAATTCTGTGGTGTGGGGAGACTCACAGGATATACAACTCTACCCCATTTTTAATGGCGCAGGCATGATCAAAGCCACCTGATCATTCCATCCCAACAAACATGCCTTTGCCAGATCATCCCGCTTCTGATAAGTGGCTGGTGTTCTCAGCCACACATTAAGAGAGATGACAGGCTTTACTTTTCATATAAGGAATTACAAGGAAGCCAGGCAACTTGCGAGAGCAGAAATCTTACTCTCTCTAAGGCACTAACATCCCACTTGTGAACAAGTCAGACTTTGCTCCCCTCTTGCTGACCTGTCAGTTGTTTGACTGTCTTGGCTCGAAGAGCTCTGATAGCACAGTAAAATACAGTATGAAGTTGAAGTTTATTCTTTTCAGTATGTACTTTCAGAAATGCCTCCCCATGGCACTTGTACTGCTAATATGTAGAACAGAAGAATGTTTGCATATGTGATTTTTGAGAGAACTGGGCTCAGTGGCCTAGATCCCTCGTTGGTACTTAGATTTCATTTCAAAAGTTCTCAGAGAAAGAGAATTATAGAAATCCTCACTGCAGAACAATAAATATACCTTACAAGACAACACTTTTAAATTATTTCATGTATCTGCTCACCCAGACACATGTATGTGCTGCATAAAATGGATTAAATGAATACAAATTATCAAGTTAAAACTCATTAATATAGAAGTTGAAATTATCGAATAAGATTTCCCTTCCCTGAATACTTTTCAGGTGTTACTTACTTTGTTAAAATCAGTACATAACAGTGAAACTCTTTCACTGGAAACACTGCATGTAGTTCTATATGGCATCTAAATATCACTTGTGAAATAAGAGTTGAGTGAAACAGAAGGAAAGATGTACAAAGTGAGATTTAAACAATAAGGATCAGTGTAATAAGCAGTAATTACAGAGTGCTGGCTATTTTCAGGGCCAGTGTGACAGGAAATTTGATCAAAAATAGAAGCTTCTGACCTGCCAGTCTTAATGAATTAGAGTCGTACTCAGAAGTGATGGCTGTAGCAAATTCAGACTTTGTGAACCGACAGTGGGATACTTAAAACAAGTGCAAAGGACATTTCAGCTGTCTGAACATTGCCCAGTGTTTTGTAGGGATCTTTACAGAAAAGAGTTTTAAAGAGACATTTGAATAATTTCAAGGTCATATGCTCTGTTTCTTCATCTGGCTAATGTCACCAGCAAATCAATTCTAAACAAATGACCGCTTAAGTGTGTATTTAAAGAACTGAGAAGACTTGCCAAAATCAAAGACATTCAGAGTTTAGAGCAAGGTGTAGCTTCAGTCTGCAAGAGCAGTTTATCCAGCCCAGAGGCTATTGCCACTTCTCTTTTTCTGGGGCATCTCAGCTGTAGAGATAGTGCTGAGTCAGACTAAATGTATTGTTTTGACAGCCAAGTGCTTTCTTCTTTTCCTTGTCTCCAGAGATCACGGGACAAGGTCAGCACAGACAAGTGTCAGTGACCAAATTAGCGGGAGCAGAATTATTACTGCAGCAGCTAACAGGAAGAAACATTCCATTATCTCTGCAACACTAAGTTCTTCCAGCTGTTTTGCAGCCTATTGATCTGGGGTTCAACAAGGGCCAGTGGGACAGCCAAAAGAATATCTGACAGAAGGGCATGAGATGGCTCTCCTTGAAAGTCATGTCCTGTAGCAGCGTAAGTCTGACAGAGATGGGATGTCCCTATGAGACGGGATGTATATTGGGAGACCAGAATTCTCACACTTTTTGCAATGTTACTGACTGTGCTCATTTGGAGAACATCAGCTGCTGCTCTCTCAATGGGCATAGTTGCAGTTAACCAAGAGATGTGCCTCCATAACTACCTATGAAGCTTTTCTACTTGGAAGGTTCCCATCTCTGCTTTAAAGCACTCAGAACACAAATCCATTTAGGGGTTTTGCAAGTTTCTGTCACTGTATCAACAGATCAGTTTGGTTATGGATTTAGGGAGAACTAATAACACAGAAGTGGTAATCATAGACTTCTCTGGCTTGGAAATATAGTAGGAACAACTGGAACTGGCTACATGCTAAAACTTCAATGGAAAATCCCTTTTGAATTTGCTCTGAAGTTCTGCTTTCTTTCAGCTTATCCCCACTCTGTATCTTTTTTATTTATAGTGGTCTGAATCAAACATCCCTATTTGAACTCTGCTGAACTAACAGAAGTTTGATAGTACAGATGAGAACAGCTGCTCAGACATATTCCTGTTCCCTGATCAGTGCATTCCGAAGTGTTTGCCACTGTTTTCCCTCAGAAAGCAAACTAACATAGTGGCATACTGAAAATTACCTTAAGGCCAGGGTATGGAATGAGCTTATTTTAGCCAGAACTAGCTATTGTGCCAAACTAGAAACTCTGATTTTCAGGGAGGTGGACAAAAGGGACCTTGGGCTGGAACCCTGAGATGGGCTGGCAAACAGTCCCACTGCAGTGGATATTGTAGGTACTTTTCTACTTCTAAATTTCCTGTATGTTTCCTGTCATCCATGAACAGGAACTCTGGAGATGGTTTATGAATGATATCATAATGGAAAAAGATGCTGTGCTAATGCTAGTTTGATTTTGATTGTCACAAAAGCAAATTGCACCTGTATTTGTACAGTTTTCAATGTGCCAAATGGCAGGGCTAGTGGTTCAAAAGACCTGAATTCTGCACCTGCATTTTTCCTGGCTTCCCAGGTGATCATAAAGACGGTTTGCACATTTCTTTTCTTTTTCTTTCCCCACCACTGAAGTTGAATCATCTTTGTAAAACACTTTAAAATCTGTGGATGGGAATTATAAGATACTGGTTCAGAGTGGTGAGAACATGGAGTATTATTTTATTAGCAAAGAAGGTGACTTTTGTTTAGTCTTCTGTACCTGGACAGAGATTAGAACCTGATCAGAGATGTGATTAGTCCATCACACCCTGACAGATCCAAGGCATCATTAAAGGGTAGGCGGCAACTTCCTTACAGTCTGTTATTATGGAGTGATCTGAGGAGAGACAGTGACCAAAGTGAATGGCCGTGATGAGCATCACACCCCACTGCCTGTCATAGTCACATGTTAATCAGGGTGCAGTAATTTGTGAGAACATTAATAAATACACATCACTCTCTAGGGGACTGCAATACATTATTTTACCTTCAACAGTAACGGACCTTGTTATTGCAGAGAGGAGCTCCTGTCAGGGCAATCAAGGATGGCCACTTTTAATGAAGACAAATGATCTCCGGCAAGCCTTGATTTGGCTTAATGGCTCACTAGTATGAAGCATGGATTTAATCAGAGCTCCAGCTTCTGTCACGCACGGGCCTTGAAGTCAGGTAATTGGAAGCAGGTGCTAAGTACAATTTAAATGAAATGTCTAGTTAATAAGGACAGTTTGAAAGAAGCAATTTATACCCTTCCCCCAAGCCATAGCCATCTCAGGGACGTGAAGGCAGCCAGCTGTGCTCAGGAACCAAATGACTTAATTTCTCAGTGTTGCTTTTCTCTCTCCCAACACTCTGTTGCTACTTTTAGCTTGCCAGATGTCCCAATTGGATGGACAACTAAGGGACTATTTGGGCTCAGTATGCTTTGTTTTCTGCTGGAAGAGGCAGCTAAGCCAAAATCTGGACAGAGGTATGGTCCAAAAGATTCTGGCTTTCATGCCTCTCAAAGTCCAGGTTGGGAATGAGAAGGAACAGAGTATTGGTGTTTCCCTAATACATTTATCATTGTTTACCGCTAAACTGTGGTTCTGAATGAGGGGATTTGACTCTCTAGGCTATATTGTGTAGGCCATTTTAGATGGCCACAACTGCTGTGTTGAAATTGGAATACATATAACCCACAATGCCTCTCATAATCCAAATTGAGGAGCCTTGTGAGGAACACTGTGGTCCCTTTCCTACCTGCTAACCTGTTGCGTTTCCTTCCAAGAACATCATCATGGTTCATATTTTTATCTTTTTCCTTTCTGGTGGTGATGGGGCAGGAAGGAGAACAGAACTTGGGGGTAGCAGAAAGAAACTGCCTACAACCCATGGTCTGTGTGTAACTGTCATTTGGAACCATATAGGAATTGTCAGCATCACTAAGTCTTCTTCTGTAAAGGAAAGTCTTCTGACATTAGTAGTTCGTTTTGGTTTTAGTTTGTTTTAGTGTGTTTTTTTGTTTCCTTGAAAACCTGGCTCAGCCATGTGCTTATGAAGTAAAAAATGCTTGTAGCCAGGGAAGAATATCTGAACATGTTACCTAAAGCAACTGCTGCAACACCCCAACACCTCAGTAAAAAAGAAATACTTATTTTTACTTACAGTTTTGAAGAAAGGCCTCTCATTTTCAGGCATTTGTTGCTAGCAACACTGAACCTTATAGGGAATATAGGGATTTATAGGAAGTTCGGTGAATTATCACTAATACATTTGTTATAGTCTAGATTTTCAAACATAAATCAAACAGAAACCAAACTGGGTTTTAAACCCTAATTTTCAGTTACTTAAAATAAGGGTCTAACAAATTGGCAGAAGCATAATAAGAGCAGTACTATTGGTATTACAGGATCTTCCTTATCCCTTTTAGGTCTTTCTGCCACCTTTACACTTGAAGCTAGCAGTTAAAATGTAGTACATTCATAACAAAAAAAAGATTTTACTTCTGAGGGAGAAAGTATTTAGGCACTGGCTGTGGAAATATTTTCCATTAGCAATTTTTCAAACACAGGCTGGAATACAACAATGCCTGTAGGGACTGCATGACTGGTACAAAGCACAAACCTTCACTAAATGGACATTTCTATGATCATCTTCTTTGAAACTCATTTCTTAGTCAAGGAAGCACACACAGGCAAGGAAGGACCACTGGTGCCATTAAGGAGCCAGACATCTGTGTGCTTTTGCAGAATACCATATGTGCTGTTTGTTTTGCAGTGGCACCAGGCAACAGGTAGGTCTGCCTCTCTACAGCAGGACCAAAGTTATTAAACCTGAGCCATGGTAGGTGCACCTATTTCTGGGAGCATGACATGGCAGTGGTACTGGAAATTGATTTCTCTCCACTAATATTTTGTTATAGCAGGACCATTCAACATTAGGAGCCCTCTAAGGAATCTTTTCTAGAGAAGAAATAAAGTAATCCCTGGCTCAAATTGTTTATTGAACTGCTTGGAAGCATGAATTTTTGAGCTGCACGTACAGCACTGCAGATGTGGCTGAGTGCATTAGTGCCTCTGAATTGGTGTGTGTGCAGCTGGGCG
>JAVHNF010055363.1:18744-42316 GCA_034783455.1 Micropsitta finschii
CTTCCTCCACAGTTTGAGGCAATCATTTCAGTCCCCTGCTGCTCTTGGCTTGGGAGGAATTCCCCAGGATTTTCAGGATTCTCAAAGTTTTGCAGCCTCTGTGTTAGACCAGGACTGCACTACTAATTTATTGTAACAGCCATTTGATTGCTGGCTGGCAATTTATTACATGAAACCTAGTAAGAAGAATACTATGACAAAACTAACTGCTTGCTTTCATTTCCTTTCTTTGTCTTGTCTCCCGATATCCATGCAGCACCATAGCGGTCTCAGGAGAAAAACTGTTACATGTTGACATCACTTGCAATATACTAAATACATGGCCACAACCTCCACCATATAACCTAACAGACAAAATCACTGTGCTCAGCACTATGCAGCAGTTGGAACACAAAAATGTCAAAGGCTGCTGACCAGCAAAATATCAGCTGATACCTGAAATGCAGAGAGCCAAGCAGGTTTGACCAAGTCTAACAGTTACAGTACAATTTACTCAATAAAGATACAAAAGAAAGAAAGAAAACCGTATTTTAACATATTTTGCGGTACCTATTGTGACAAATATTGATGTATTGAGCATAGCAGTCTGCTGTGTGGAATATAAATTGTGCAAGCAAGCCACATTATGTCGGCAACTTCATCTGGACTCACTCTTTTAGGAAGTAAGAAACAAAACATATTTTCTCAAACTGCTTTCTCCTTCCTCAGTTCTCCTGTCTGCATCATCCTGCAATTTTATCTCAAGCCATGTACTTACATTTCAATCTCCTTTTACTCACTTCATGTAAGTGTAAATCTACTGTACTCTCAATGATTTTAATGCCTCTAAAACAAACCTCCAAACTCCCTCAGCAAAATCAAAGGCCTTTGCAGAACGAAGTCCTAGAGCATTAAAAGCTAATGTGCTTTCTTCCAATGTGAAGAAGTCCACATCGTGAATCTTTAAGAGACTGCAAAGAGAGAGAATATCCTTGACACAATGGATGCCTGACGTATGAGGAGAGCACAGTGATCCCCTCGGATTTTGGGTTCGCAGCTGAACCACGTTCCCTGCCTTCTGCTACAATTTTGGGTATGACAAGACAAAAGAAAAGAAAAAAAGAAAAAAAAAAAAAAAAGAATTCCCAAAACCAAACAAACCAAGAGAATGGACCGAGAAAAAAAGATTTTCCAAAGATGTGTTTTAGCATCCTAGACCTTTGCGAGGTTTTGGTATCAGGTGAGAACATCCTACGTATCTCAAGAAGCAAAGTCCGTAACTGTTCACTACTGATTATCACTACTCATTTCTGATAACTTCAGACCTTTTGACAGTAACTCCTCAAGGTAACTGAAAAAAAAAAAAAAAAATACTACAGATTTACAAGTTTGATCACATTTTTGAGAATTTTCACCCAAGTGGCTGTGCCAGAAAAGCATGGCTCCATGCCATGTACGGTTCATATATCCATACAGGAAACTAGATCAAGTGCTTTATAGAGTCTCTTCTTGCTAAAGATGAACGAGTTAAGCAGTGTAAAAGGTAAGAGCTCTCCTTCAAAGCAAGTACTCTTTGGTGTCCTGAGCATCCTTTCTAACCTTTCACCTTTGTGAAAGGATGTTCTGCCTTTGCATTAGTTTACAGGTGTTGATAATTCTAGAAGTGCTACCTAGGCAGATTTTCCTGAGCAATTCTGATTTCCTCTGCACTTTTCCAATTGTAATATAGCTTAAAGAAATTCTAATTTGAGTTCCAAAAGGGATTCAGAAAAACTGAAAACCAAAAACCTCAACATCTGAATTAAGCAAATTCATATAAACTATTCTTAAGAACAGAATTAGTGGGCAGACAAAGCACTATGTAAAAACTATCAGTACAATCTCTGTAAAAAGAAATTATACCTCAGAAATCTGACGGCTTTTTTTAAAGAGTTAATAAGCATTTAGATCAAGAAAAAAACCAAACACAATTGATATAGACTGTGCAGGCTTCCAAACAACATTGAACAATGCTCTTAACCTAAAGAACCTACACTTCCATAGGACAAAGGGGATGCATACTGCATTGCGTATACTTCCTAAATGTGCTAGTATGGAAGTATCATTTTCAGAACAGAATATGTCAAGATTGTTCAACCTCTCTACCTTCCTCCTTACCAGTGTAACCACCATAAATTTCTGGAATAAAACCTGAGAGTGCTGAAGGGCTACATCAGCATATCCAAAGCATGAAAGAGCAGACAGAAGCACATGGCTGTCACCACCTCCTTGAACAGGAGTAACCTCAGCAGCCTGAGCCAATTCCCACATCACCTGGAGGTAGTCTTTCCACTCATTCGGCTGAAGCTATATACAAGTTGTTATTTCCCAGGGAATTAGGGGAAGCTACAATGTCATGCTACTGTGTAAAAACATTATAGTACACCTTCTGTCAAAAACCTTGATAGTAAATAGGCTTTGAAATTTAACTTGGAGCTTGCAGTGTGGCAGGGGATTCACCTGATGTCAGATGCCTGCAGGAAGAGCCACCCAAATGCGATGATTATTAAAAAATAATTAAAATATATATATCACTTCACACCTGCTAAACTAAGACTTGTTGAGTCTGGCAGCCCAATTCTCCAAAGGCTTGTTATGCAGACCATTTTCTCTCCCTGAAGCAGGGGCTGACCAGGTCATTTCCTGCAATTGCTCCTTCTGACAATCAATTTTCTGCAACAGTGCCAGAAAACTGAATGAGAGCAGAGAGGCTCTTTCTTGCACTCCAAATATTACATTTAATTATCGTCAGGTAGCATGGAGATTAAGCAGTTCACATGAAATAATTCAGGTTGGGACAAATGAATTGCAGAATTCTGAATGGGCCAGCATGGGGATAAAAAAGCACAAGATGGACAGAGTGGGCAAGTGGATAGCCAGAAAGTTTAGGAGTTGAGAGAAATCCCAAACAGTCATTGAAATTATTTGGGAGCACAGAGGAAGAGCTGTAATTCAGGATGGTCCAAGAAGACAAAGAGAAAGAAGAGGGTGAGATCTGGAAGGTGTAAATGCAAATGAGTAGCAGCAGGGCAAGAAAAAGAGCAGAAAACAAATACAGAAGGGAAGATAAAGTGGGATTAAAGAGAAAGATAAAGAAAAGTGAGTGGCAAGATCAGAAAGTACAATTCCCAGAAAGATCTGAACTTAGGGGTCCAGCATTGTTACACTCTTCTGGCAGCATACAGCTGTGAAAACCTCTGGATGTAGTGTTTTGTTCCCCAACCCCCGGTAGCTAACTCATTATGGATAAGAGTTGCAGCTACCAGTTACATTTTTCAAGTGCAACTATCTGTTCTCACCCAAACTGAGAGACGATGTAACTCCATGTGATAGAATTACTTTCCAGTTGACTCTTCAATACCATCCAAAGCAAACTCCTTTAAAAGCCTGACCAGTTAGCTACTAAGTGAAGTATTGAAAAAGTTTGAAAAATGCCAGAAGTAAAGCTGACTACAGAGACTTAATTTCAGGTATATATACATTGCTCCTGGCACTGATCAAGAAGCTATTCAGTATTTCCTTTATTCTTTATTTAGGTGTTAGATCTAAGTGTTTCATATTGCCCATTCAAATTCTCCAGCAGATACACTGAACCCTTACACAGTTACTTATTAGAAAGCGTACCTTGTATGCACATTAGTCTTAATTTCATGCATATGCATTTGACAGTGAATTCTCAATGTTAAATTATTATATACCTACATTCATGTTTTTATTTCAGAGTAACTGTTGATGCACTGTGTTTTTCCTTGCATTTCTGTATCTAAAGCTCTCCCCAGGGAAATACCAAACACACACATCCACCCCCCCAAAAAAGACCCAAAACAAACAAAAAAATAAATCAGTGGCAACTGCAATAACAGCATTCACTCACAGTATTAAGTAATGGAGAACTGAACAACAACAGAAACTGTTCCAGTTCATACATCATCTAAAATACATGAGTGTATCTTTCACAGTGTTGAACTGCTGAGGTAAATCTAAAAAGAAACGGGACAATTTCCCTTCCTTGTTTGCCCCAGCTGCACGTTTTCTCAACAGGTAGCACAGAGCTGGAATATAAATACTCCTGTAGATTTTGTTGCAAATGCAGAACAAAACTTGCTAACGGTTATCACGTTCCACCCCCAGGTCCCAGAAAAACCCCAAACCACAGAAAAATGATAAACACAGAGCTGTTCCTCGATGAGAAATGTCATACGCCAAATGTGATATTTTAGCATTTGAATGTTTGGAATTGTTTCAATGCTGAAAGGCTGTTTTAAAGAGAAAACAAACAAATGAATATAAAATTCACGCTTTCTTAATTCCTGCTATTCGGAATTCCTTTAAAAAAAAAAAAAAAAAAAAAAAATTACGGGGCTCATATCAGGCAAATGAAGTTTATGCTGTGATCTAACACCTCTAACAAAGTGATCAGCAACAGAACAGGAATTTACTCTGAATTATGTCAGTCTCCCATAGGAAACTATGAGGATTTTTCTTTCATGTGTCTTTTCACAAACTACTGCTTCCTCTGTATGTTATGGAGCCTAACTGGTCTGATGTACACTTAATACACTTTATCTTCCTAAGCAAATGCAGAGAGCAAATTTGTTTCTTCTAACTGACCTTTTATACCTCCTTTTTCTTGTTTGTTTGTTTTCATTGGTTTCCTAACTTACGAAGACAAAATAATGCTAAGCTGCACAGTCAAAGTTTTAAGTAGAAAGCAGTGTTTTGTCAACATTCCTTTTACAATGTTTCAACTCAGAAGAGAAGGTGCCGGAAAAGCACACCAACGCTGGCATGGAGGGGGTCTGGTGGTGACTCATTTTAGATGTCAAGATTTTCCTCCCTCCTATGATTTATACAGCTATCAGAAACCACTAAGAGAAACTCAACCTTTCATTGTAGAATATATTCTGTGTTGTCTGTAGAGTATACTTATATTACCACTCCTTTTAAAAAAACTGGATTTCTCATTTGATCAAGATATCGCAGTATTTTACAGTAAAATGGTATCTGGTGAAGAAAGAAACGTATCAGCATGATCTCTTTTATCTGGCTGATGCATAATCAATGATCCTCCCTCTACAGATGGCTATGAAAGCATCCAAAAATGCTTAGATGTGAGAGTTCATCATGTGCCACAAGATTTTTTTTTTTACTTTTATTTTTTCCTCCCTTATATTTTAATTAGATTTTTAAGCTTACACCCTCCTCCCTGATCACCTTCAGGGCTTCAGCAGCTTTTAACAGTACTAACTAAATATGTGGATAGCTGGAGTCCTGACCTCATCGCATCTGCCACTACAACTTATGCACAGGAAGTCTACTGTTGATGATTTCAGATGTGAACAGTCAACACTTAAACACACCTACTTGTAGGCAAACAGGATAAATTGAAATCATACAAATATCTCATGTAATACAGCATGAAACTCATCAGGATTGAACAGAACTGCCTTAAGTCTTCCTCCTCACACATATCCCTCTACCTGCGTTGTCAACAGGTACTTTCTGCTACTGAGTCACTTATGAAATTGAATTTTAGACAATTAAAGATTACAAAATTATTAAAGATTACAAAATTATTTCTAATTTAGCAAAAAGCAGAATCAAGTGTTAAACCGAGTAAGGCTTCTAGACTTCAAACTGCTTCCACTTATTTTTATCTTGTGATCATGCTCTTAAAGCGTTAGCAATATGCAGAAATAAATATTTCAGTAAAAAAAATAGCTGGATCAGCTGGACTGTTTAGGTGGGATGTAGGCTGTGAGAAACTTAACTCTAACTGAAATTTACTATGCCCATTAAAAACATTATCATGAGTAATTCTTAGTACATGCTGGAAGTGTCAGGCATAACTAAGGGAAAGCAAGCAGCAAAACACAATTTCATTGGTAAAAATCATGATTTGGTTTTCTCCTCTAGCCAAACAGCCTGCCAGAAAATATCATCTGAGCATCTAATGCAAAAAAAAAAAAAAAAGCAAGAAAAATACTAAAGCTTCTTTTTTACAAAAATTACTTAAAAGAAAAATGAAATGTAATCAATGTAAGAGTGAAAGTCCAAATGACATTGCACATAGTGCTAGATTATCTTGGCTGCATGAAAATGGCACTCCCAGTCTTATGTTTCTCGGGTTGTTTTCCTCTCCATTAATACCATAGCTACCAGGGCACAATTCTCCATTTGCTCCTTCCAAGCAACATGAGCTTTTTTTTCTCTCTCTCTCTTTCTGTAAGCATGAGCAGATTTTTCACTCTCCTATAAGAAAATGATGCCCACATTCAAGCAATAATTGCTACCATGCTTCTTGTAATAGTTAAAACCTCTTCTCCATTCTCTATGGGAAGGCTTCAAAAGTGAAAATGCAGCTACAGAATTCAGATTCTGTGATAACCCAGCATCATCTCCAGCAATGCAAAACTGATGAGCAATAGAGTTCCTTTAGAACCAAATTAGCTGTCATTTTATAGCAATAAAACCCCCACATCTTTCATCTCATTCGATACTGAAATACAGACAAAAGCATGACTTGCAAAAAAAATTCTTATTCAACTCAGAACACAATTCCCATACGTACTTAGCCCCCATCAACCACAGCCTTTACCTTTTACCACCACAAACAGCAGCTTTCTCACATACCCTTTAATTTCTCCAACCCCCCTCTCTCAATAAACACCTTTCATTTTGTTCCTCATTTTCACTCAAAACATTTCTATTTCCTTCCCCATTTGCGTGTCACTATCACTGAATTATATATTGCTCATTCCACTTGTTGATACTGAAATAATGCTTAAAATTTTCTCTAAACTATAGCAAGAGATAAATGAAATTTAATACTAGGTAAAGCTTCTGATTACTTTTCTTACAAAAGAAAACA
The DNA here is from genome assembly GCA_034783455.1 of Micropsitta finschii. Classification (NCBI taxonomy): domain Eukaryota; kingdom Metazoa; phylum Chordata; class Aves; order Psittaciformes; family Psittacidae; genus Micropsitta; species Micropsitta finschii. The sequence continues at coordinate 25,634 of JAVHNF010055363.1, forward strand.
GTTATTTATTCTAATACAATCATTACATCCAGACTCCTAATGAAAGGCAGAAGATGAAACATGACACAGTTTATTATGGCTTTGTAAACGGAATGACAAATTGCTCCAAAAATACCTCTGCCCTCCTTTTTATAACACAGTCTATTACAACAGCTTTTTAAGGTAAGTTTTAACATACTACAAACAGGGGGAACAACGTGCATTTTCAACCAGTCTTTCAAAGATGTTCTCAATCCTACTCTTGAGGACACACACCTAAGGCATTCAGCAGCAAGCTTCCCGTTTTACAAAATACAGGTCAAAATGTACATAGCCTCGATTAATGCTACCAAAATCAGGCGGCTTTGACAAAGGGTGATTAATTGGCTCAGGAAATTTCACCAAGGCACAGCACTGTGGTAGTAATGTTTTTCAGATTTCTTGCAAACATATAAAGAATCCTATTCCATGCACAACAGAAAATAAGAGGACTTTAAATTGTAGTAACAAAGAGCCACTAATAGAAGAAGTGAAAAACTGGGAAGTCTATATTTAACTTGGTGCTCAGTCATTAGAAAGGTGCCCCATAACGACCATATGTTACTCAAATATGTTATCACACCTACAATTTCATCATATGTCTCCCAAGAAATTAATTAGCTCTAACTTTTTCAACTTTGACAAAAATGTCTGCACTAAGTCAGATTACTCGCTGTTGCAAATGCTTCAAAATTCAAAGCTTGCCGCAGCTTTTATTTAACCTTTTAATTACGATCACTGAATAACATTTGGAAGGCAGATGTTCCTTTTTTTGCATATGTAGTTAATAATAAAAAGACCATTTATTTAAATTATTATGACTTTTTCAACTACAAAAATGCTACAAAGACAATCATCATTTCATACAGCGAATAATGGATACATCGGCAACATTAAAATACCAGTTACCTTAACTGGATCTAGAGCAACCTGAAGAGAATTAATTGAAACAACAAAATCAGTGTGATACATTTACACAAAGGACTGGGAGCAGATTAGGACTCTCAGCTGATCCAAATATACTGAGGCAATACAGAAAAAAGCTAAACTTTCAGCTGCCACCTCAGTTCACAGAAAACAATGAGAACTGTATTGAAGGTTAACACAGGCATGATGGGAATCAATTCATTTCAAGTTTTGGAACAACATGAAATAAAGGGAAAAGTCACAGGGGCACAGCACCAAAAAGCAATGATACATAACCTCATCTAACAGTGCACGCTGAACTACCACCCCAGCAGTGGAAATCAAGCCTATCTCACAACAAACCATTAACAGTCCTGGTAGCTCTCATTCACGTACCTGATTTATTTTGCTGTGATAGTTAATGAACATGTGAAAAAGTTATTCCCACAACTTTTCAAGTCTAAAAATTATCCAATGAATCATTACCTATGGAAGGCACACTTACAAAGTTATTTTAACACAGGCATAGAGACAAATTCTAGATGTTTTTACCATAAACCATTCTGAAATTTCAGCCTCAATAACTAATATTAATAAAAATGAAATTAATTTTACAATCTATAATTCCTCAATTCTTAAAATGCATTAGGCACACCAGTACAGAACTCTCTGAAGAAAATCAGTACTTCACTGTAAAACCATCAAACAGGAAAATAAAGGTTACATCACTGTTGACATCTAGAGTTTCTTGATGAATGATTCTATAGAGTTATTAAGCTTGCAAAGAATTAACAACTGAAAGTTCAATGAAAAACCGACACTTTCACTTAAAAGGGTGAAACAATAAAGTCTTAACCAACCTCTTCTTAAGAGAGCATGATGTATCATGTCACCGTAGAAATAAAACATGTAATTTAATACTTCATTATTTTCTCCAAGCTTCATCCACCCTTTGAGAATGTAAATCTAACCATATACATATATACAGCAGCACACATACAGAAACACTAAAATTTAATCTTTCTTTTTGAACATGTGTGAAAAAACGTATTATTTGTGTTACTGTCTACAAGACTTACAAACCTAAGCCAAAAAAGTTAACCCAAAGCTTAAGATAAACAGTCATTTTAAATTATGGAAGGAAAAAAAGAAACAAATGAAAAAGAACAAATGAAAGAACAAGAAAGTGTCTCCCAAAAAGAAAATTAACTTGAGAACTCATTTGGGTCTGCACATTTTCAAATACTTTAATCCAGCAGTTACAGCTATTGGAAAGCATTCATCCAAAATCCTTTGTATAGCTTGATGCTTATTTCATTCTAACTTTCTGCAAGATTTTCTGTATGTCGGAATTGCTGGAAACATAAATTTTTCATGTAGATGCTGAACTCTGATTCCATCTTTTTCTCTAGAAATGTCAATATTCTTACCTAAAGAATAAGCTGACGCGATGCAGTATTTCTAGCTAAAACTGCTACTTTACAGTTGAGTATACCAAATAAAATGGGCCAATTATAGTAAAATATGACTGCATCCAAATATAATTTCTGGAGAGTCAAACACACAGGGACACCATGAGACTACAAAATTGACTTTAAAATAAATATTACAAAATTTACAACATTAAGAGAAAAATTCATGAGTGAAAATTCATGAGTACAGCAGTATCATAAATAAAACATGAAAAAATCATACATTAAAAATGAAAAGCAAAAAAATACTGTCTAGACAACCTCTCTAAAACCATCAAACTATTACTATCGCCCACTTCATAACTCATTTAATGCTACATTATAATTCCAAGTGGCTTTTCTACATGTCTCCTGCACTGAAACTAAATCAAAATGCAAGTTTTATCTTCGTCTAAAAGAAATCGAGAAAATATTGAATTTAGAAATGTTGCTTTGGTGTCTCAGGGAAATTAAAGTTCAGCCAACATATGCTCCAATTTTCTCTTTGAGATAGCTTCTGCAGCAGAATTACATGTTTCATAAGGCAGCACAATGGATGAGCAAAAGAGGTGAATTAAGTGAATTACAGGAAACACGGTTTTACCAGAAAGCCTGGCCAACAACAGAGACCAAGAAAATTAGATGCTCAAATAGCAACTCTTTCTTTCCCTTATACCTTTTAAAACCAGCAGCTGATATCATCTAAGTGAGACAAAAAGCTGGCACCTCTGAAACATTCCCGTAAACTTTGTGAAAGTGGACACCCATGTCAAAGGGAGGTAAGGAGAGATGCGTAACCCGTTGGGCAGGAGGAAAGTCCTCAGCAGAAGATGTAATATTAATGGACAACAGAAAACTCTGCACAGGAGAGATCAAACACGGGCAACAAGTGCAGGAACAACCAGCTTTCACTGACAGTGGGGCACAAGTCTGCAGAGAGCCAAGCCCCATTCACTGCAGCCCCTGGTGGGTCAGCAGGCCACCCTAACCCACTCCCTCCAGAGGCTGAAGACACTTAGAGCCCAGAATGATCTGAGGGCACTGTCCTCAACACCAAAAGCCAAACTAACGAGACCATCTGCCAGCACTGCTTCAGCATAAACAGAATACTGATTTTCAGGAGTGTTCATCACTGCACTTAGGAAGAAAAGAGTCCTTCCAATCTGAAAAAAACCTTGGGGTATAAAAATCATGCACCTGTGCAGGTGTCTATTTAAAATATAAAACTGAGTTCTCAATATTTTTCTAATAACCAGTCTCCAAACACTTCGGTACAGATATAAACACATAAAGGTTGCTTTCCTGTCCTCAGTGGACACAGAGGTGTTCATTCATGTCTCCATAGGAATGTTCTGAAAGAGCAGATGACACCTCATTCTGATAGAAATCAGACCTTCTTTCAAAAGAAATCTTTGAACAGACATGTCCTTAATGTTTTACATCCTTAAAGCGCTCTGAAGGTAACACAGAAATAGCTTTGTTACATTCAAGAAGAAAAAAAAACCAGATAACCTTCTAACAAACTTATTTTTAAACTAAAATTTTGTGTGCTAGGAATATCTCTGCATTTTGAAAAAGCAAATGCTAACGTTTACCACCATCACCCAGTTCCCTTTTGTTTTTGAGGTCAGCCATAAAAGCAGGGCAACAAAACGCAAAGAAAAATCAATAATGATCCAGACTACCGTAAACATGTGAACATGCAAATCACAGGTGGGGTGCAAGGCACGTGTTTTAAATGGCAGCACACCATCTTGCTTGGTGTTCTCAAGCAACAATCCTTGTAATTCTGCATCAGTGAACTTATGGCAACCACTAGGAAATATTGCCCAGCTTTTTAGCAGCCAAAGACCTGTTTCGTGTTAGTAATTTTAATTCACCATTTTTATATTTTTAATGAATCTGTTAAATATCTATTTTTTTATTAAGATACAGAATATATTTTTATATTATACGCAACCTCTTCAATGTCTTCACATGTCCTCTGATTTTATTAAAAAAAAAAACCAAACAAAACAACACCACCACAACAAAAAACTACAAATGCCAATGCATCATCCACTCATGTGGCAGTGTGGATGTGCATTCATCCACACTGAAAGGAAAATGTCAGTTCATTACATTAAACATTTTCAAGAAACATTTTTCACCTCACACTGGAAACCAAGATTCTGAGCACAAGGATCAGTAGAAATTAATCTGTCTCTCTCAACCCCAATCTACAGAATCTGAGAAAAGCCCCACAAGATACCATGTCATAATCAGCATGGCAAAAAGATGCCTACGAAAGGAGGAAACAAATCCAGGAACATGTATTCTGCTCAACAAGTACCAAGCACCTGATGCACCTATCCATGTGGCTATTCCCCTTTTCCACAGGGAAGGCACCATTCTTCCAGTGTCTCTGAATACAGAATTGTAACTCCCAAAGCAGAGCACCAAAAAGAGAAGATTCCACTCTGCTTGAAGGCCAGGTGAATATGGGTATTATCAGGAGTTTTGCCAAAGAAACAGAGTTCTCCTAAGCATGGGGGCAAAATGACATGTTTCACCAAAAAGTTTCTGCAACTGCCCCAGTTAAACTCTCCAGATGTAATTCCTTTTGTAGCAATCAGACTTTACTTGTTATTTCATATCCTAATCAAAACAACACAGACAAAAATAATTTGCTTACTGACGACACTTTTTTTCTTTAAAACTGTCTTTTTTATGCTCTTCCTCTCCCACTTTCGTTGCATTGAAATAGCGACTGACATCAGAAAGCAGCTGTGCTACACACACCCCACCACAGCACCACAACTGCACGAGAGCCTCCCAGCCTCCTGCTGAAAAGCTGAAACCTAATTAGGATGCTTAAGATAGCATTATGGATATGGCAAACGATAAATAACTAACCCAAACATATAAGCTATCACAAACGCAATGGATAATTTTTTAATCTTTTCCCATCTAAAAATATTCTGGTGTTCCTACATGTTGCAGAGAAAACAATCAATGCCACTTGAAAAAATGCTTGTGTTTCTATTTGGCACCTGCACTCTTCTGCTGTGAAAGCATGCTTCACATCAAGATTTTTACCACCGGCTCTTGAGGTGGGTTGAATGACAGTAACGGTATTTCTGGAGAACAGACCACCAATATACTGTGAGATTCCTGTGTGGATTAAGTAAGCAATAAAACATCATCTTCACATTTCTAAGAGTATTTTCTGGTTTGTCTGCATTCCATGAGTTTGCAATTATGTGAAAAGCGGACATAAAAACATTTTTCCACTTTTAACATTAAAGAAATTACGCACATAAATATTCACATAACTTCGTAATTTCATGAGTAAGCTACATAAGCGTTATATTGTTTGAAGACAGACCCTAACTCCTTATTTAGGCACGTCAATGTTTAGAGACGTTCCAAGGTGTCTCAGGCTCCACAAAGGTTAATATATGCAGCAGGGGAGCAGTATCTTCAGAAAAACAGAGAGCCCTACTCTTAGGGATGTAAAATTCTGGTACTGATGTTTCAACACCCTGGTGACTCAAAGAGAGGGGAAAAAGAGAGAGAGAAAAAACAGAACACCTTATTGACCAAAGACTTAACTCATTCAAGTAAAATGATAGCAGAAGTCTGGTAAAAACAATAGATACGCCTGATCCATCACACTTACCTCATTTAAGGTTCTCTGATCAGCCATCAGCACAAGTCAGCTCAGCAGAGCTCAAGCAAACCTCTGCCAAGGTGCAGAGACCTACATGGCTCCAGCCACAGGCAGAAGTCAGCTGTAAGAAGCCCCAAGGAAGGCAGTACCAATCTGAAGGCAGAGTCTATGCTTGTTTTGCAAGGTCGGGCCCTTTGTTCAGTGTTCTATTATTATGTTTCACCCTAAAATCTTAAGGTTTGTCTATGATTCTAAAACCAATCTTAAAGTATGTGTATTTAAAATGCAGTGCCATATTAGCTTTGAATCTATTATTTTAAGCAGTAAAGCTGTAAACAGTCCACAGCAATGCAGTGGCAGTGATTCAAATTCATCTCAACAAAGCTCAGCACAGACAGCAAAAGACCCATACATGCAAAAACTCCTGCAGAACATAAGCATTCAATTACAAGATATAGTAACATTACAGAATTCAGTTTAACTGGTACAGGCTTTCATGTTTTTATCTATGCAGTGTTTCACTGTACCTGTAAAATGTTAGGATATGTTCACAGTTTCATGTGTAACAATACTACAAATTTCTACAGGAACTCTTATAATTCCTATCCATCTTAGAAGCCTCATTTCGAAGTCTGAAGCCTGATAATGAACTTCTTAAATGTATTCACTAGTAAATTTTTATTATTACAGATATATTAAATATTTAATAGTTACATCCCATTTCCCTTACACTCCCTTAATGCAGTGCAAGTCATAATTTGCATTGCTGATGTGAACTAAGATTATTTTACTCAAATGTCTTCATTCAGGTCCTTCCTCCCCACCCCAGACATGGATAGCTGGAAGTGTAAGCACTGCCTTCCACCCCCACTTATCTGTGTCCATCACACTTCTTTCAGGTTTAAAATAAGTCTTCCAAATCTAATGGCAACAAAGCAACAAGTCAAGGTGCTACATAACCATGCAAATACTTCTCTGTACCAGGACCATATTCATAGTTCAGACATTTGTACCAAAACACAAAGGATCTTCAGGATCCGATGAAACAAGTGAATATTTGAAAATCTAATTCACTTTCCACTTTGTAATTTGTGCAAGTGTACTAGTTTACAAAAACATCCCTCTTATTCCATTAAGAAAAGATTACTTTATAGAAGGTAATGACAAAACACAGCTCTTCCCATAAGTATTATTTCTTCTGAAAACATACCTGTCAAAATGAGCTCTTAAAGTAGAAAAGGAAAAATTTGCTACTGCCATGTTCAAGTGAATTAAGCCAGGATGCAAAACTGTTCTGATATCACCACCTTAGGCTACTTCAGTGTAAGATGAAGTAGTTACTTATGTAGCAAAGGGGAAAAAAAAAAGGACAATGTTAAACTGCAAGAAAAGCCTTTTCAAGTAAGATTCAAGTTAGGTTTTTTTCATCCCAAAAAATGTTATTCGAATAATGTAAAATCAAACCACACATTATAAAGAAGTATCCGCATAATCATCTCGATTGCTGAAAACAATGCCAGCTGTGTCACTGGACACTCATATCCAATAAAATCAATCTGATTCCGAAATAAGCTTATGAAAATTAAAAAATACAGTATGGCCAAAGTTTGCAGCCCTTTATCTCCTGTTCCCGTGTTCCATACTTATTGGAGGAGGGACTTCAAAATTCAGAAGTGGGTTTCAGAAAGCTGAGTCACACTCCCAAAACATTTTGCCCATTCGGAAAAGTGCCATTTTAGCTGATTATGGAGTCCATATTGTGTCTGGCTCCACGAACATAGCAACCAACTACATCCACAGGTAAGGATAAACCAAACTTTTTCAGACTACTTGCAGCAACCAAACCCAGATTTCTAAGCGTGTAAGAGCTGGAAGAACAACGAATGGAAAAGGAATTGACTATTTTACACAGAACAAATAAAATAAAAATCTCTGCTGGCTGGATTTCTTAGATTAAAAAAAAAAATAAATAAATTAGAAAAAAACCAAAAAAGGCAGAAATAATCATCAGCTGTTGAAAAAATAGCTTTAATGAGCACTTGTAGCACCACATTAAAACACCCAATTTGCTTAATAAGTAGGGAATGTGAGTCTAAAACTACAAAAGGAGTGTGAAATGCCATGCTACAACAAAAACTGCATGAGAAGAGGACAGAGTGCACTGGATTTAAGTAGAATTCTACACAGAAATGTACAGTGACTTCCCAGTATATCAAACTTCCTACCTGCAACTAGCGCTACATGGCATTTCCTATCTCCAAAATAATCCAAGCCCTCAAAAGTAACTGCTTATCAATGTTTTATGTTGGAAGTCCCAGGTGATGGAGATCAGGGAAAGCTGGGGGCTTGGAGTCAGGGGAACAAGAAGGGAAATCAGAACAAACCTTTATCAGAAACAGTGTTTCCCGATGGCTACACCTTCCTAGGAACTGATGTATTGGGGCAGCAAGTTAAACCTGACTGCCCTATCTGCAGGTTATGGAGCTTCTCTTGTTGCCAACTAGAAGTCTAGAAAAGGAAAATATTAAGAGGGACAGGCCATCCCTATTGGGGCTGGAATCCCAAACATTTCTGTAGATAACCAAAAGCTAAAGGTGTGAATGGCAAAAAATACTGCTTTATGGGAACAAAACTGTTTCTTTAAAAAGCAAATAAAAAAGAACTAAATAAGAAAAATAAAATCTCCATGTTAAGGTTTCATCTGCTGTGAGAATTCCTACCGATATATAGCTGTCCTGTTGGAGAAATGCCTACCTACTGCAGGAAACCCCCATGTTTTACTAGGGCAGACCCTGAAGGAATCCTCTTTCACTGAGGGATTCGTTCTGGGCTGTAAGAAGATTATCTCCTCAGGTACTATGGATGATCTGTCGCTGACTGCTAAATGGAGCAAGGTGAACTACTTGCTACAGCAAACAGTCACGTGTGACTGCTCTCCTAGGAATTACCTTGTTCGAGCTCTAAAATAAGGTGTCTGATAGAGAGATGTCAGTGAGAAGACTCTCTGCAAGTATCCCAAAGAAGGTAAATATATCTGCTAAACATTCAGGATATATGCAGGAAACTTAAACCACACTAACATTTAGCAACATGGATATACTGGGTACTGCCTACTCTATTTTGATCGAGGCAAGACAAAGGAAATGAGAGAAACACTTGAGAAACTTTCCTGTATAACCACATTTACAGGCTGCTGGTACAAAAGGAACAGCCAAGGAGATCACAGCATCAGAAAGAAGAGTCTCCTGGATCATCAAGTCCACTCCTGAGCCGATCACAGCATTGAAGCCCAGAGCCTTTATTTGCAGACACACAAAAAAAGGCAAGACACACACACACACACACAAACACCACACAAATACACACATAACCCCACAAAAAAAAAAAAAAAAAAAGAAGGATAAATTGCCATTTTCTGTTAAAAATTAGCACTAGCACAAACCTGGAAGGCACCCTCAAGCACAAGTAAATGCACTGAAATAAGATGCCACATAAGGACAGCCCCACTTTCAAAGAGATTTTGCAAGCCTCATGCAATGTATAAATCTATTTAAAACACCTCATAGTAGGGATCACAAGTAAACACTAATCTTTCATCGAAACAAGAGCTCTACAGTGATGGTTGGCCAAGGATTTTGTACAACGTTGCTCAGGGTATCTCCGCAACCTTTGATAATCCAGATTATCGCTGCATTTATTTTCCTCAGGTGAAATCGGTATGCTTCCTATGAGCAAACCTTGTATCAGAAATTGACATTTGTTTTCCATGTCATCTCTTTCTTTATAAACGATTAACTAAAGTATCCCAAACAAAAACACAAGATTAAAAAACACAAACAGTTCAACAGTGTTTCCAACTCTCTTTATAGTACATTAAAACAAGCAAGCAAAAAAATCCTTAGCAAAAAAAGCCCATGGCAAATTTAAATGTAATAGGATGTGTTAATGAAAGATAGAATTAAAATAACATTAACACAGTTGATGGAAATAACAGATTTTATAAAGTATTTGAATATTGTTCATCCAACTTCCCAGAATAAACAAAATACTCTGATCACCCTGTTGTCACCTCCCATTAAAAGTCAGCCTAACTGATCTTGTCTGATTTCACACACCCCTCCCCAGCATTTTAAATGATGGAAGGAAGAATAATTCACCACTTCTTATTTCTCAGAATTCTGTATTGACAGATCAGTGAATTGAATGTCGCAGATACACTGAAGAGATCATTTATTTGGGGGCAGAATGAAGAAAAGCTATTTACCTTTAGCATAAAAAAATAGAAAAATACATACCAGTTAAGTACATATTAAAAAATAAAAAATAATAAAACAAAAAGAACAAACAACTTTGGAGCAAAACAGCTGCAGAGCAATAAAAAGCAAGACAAATATTCCAAAAGAAAAAAAAAAATAGTAATAATCCAGGTACAAATCAGTCCTGTTTGGAGGCACCCAGATAGCGAGAGTTCTTTAGAAAAGTAGTCCAGATTTAGAAATTTTATTATCTTTGAAAGAATCTGGGATGAACAAACAATGCGATGATGTTACAAAAGAGACAAGTATAAGAGACAAACACCATTCTGCTACATATTAACAAACGTTTTGTATGTAAATCGAGGGAAAAAATAAACCAAGAATTTATTCCTCTCTATTAGGCAAAGATAAAAGCTCCAGAATATCACCATTTACGAATTCTGAACACTAACAAATTAAGGGGAACAAAAATAAAGCTAAACTGAGAAAAGTCCTGAGAGAGCAACAAGTCTATAAAGTTTTTTCTTTGTTTACTTATAAGAAAATACCAAGTTTGAAGTACAGTTAAAGTAACTGTCTAGGCTTAGCCTAGAACAGAGAATATGGTAGGGAATAAGGGGGAAGCAGACTACAAAAATCTCACAATATGCGAGTCTCATAAGGAGGACTGATTAATTGCGCTTCACATCTACAGATGGCAGTACAAAAAGTGATCAGCAGGGAAATTTAGATAACGTATTGTTAGAAAGTTGGTCCAAATAAAGTTTGTAAAGTTGCAGAACAACTTTGTGTTGGAAGGGTGCTAGAGCTGTCAAGCACACCACAAACATCATGCAAGGCCATTTTCTGGTTTTGACTAAGTATCAGAAGCAGGAAGGGTGGGGAGGGATGAAGCAGAGGGAGGGTGCAGACAACTAACACACAAAATTTCTTCCAACACTACATCTTTAAGTCAAATTAAGAAAAAATACCAATGCACAACCTAAATTGGCAGCCTTACTGAAAACACAGGCCAATATGTTTGAAGTCAACTAGTTATTTGGTAGGTCATTTGCTATAATAAGGACAGCTATCCTAGTTCACCTAGCTTAGTGAGATAATGAGGAAGTGATACACTTTTTCATGTTCTGAGTAAGACTCACACAGCGACACTGCAACTGAACTGACTGCTCATTTGTTCAACATATTTTTTATACAAAGGAAGCACCATAAGTACCACCTTGACAATAGTCATGAGTCACCTTCAAGCATTATACAGAATTAAAGATCATCTAGATTTTAGGAAAAGTGAGTTTGAAGGGGGATTTCTATTTTGTTTTTAATTAGACATGAGTTACAGTCCTTACTTCACTCCAGCCTTACTGGGAAAAAAACATGGAGCACCTCTCAAATGGAACCATTCACAAAGGAAGTGTCAGAGTCACATCTTCTCCAGCCTGGATACAGAAACAGCTATGGAAGCAGCAAGCTCTTGCTGAACTTCATCCAGAGCTCTTAACTGAATTAAAACAGAAAGGTGACTTTATCCATATATCTCCTCTCATATTCCAACCCAGTGCTCCAGTTACTCATCTTGGGAAGAAGTCAGCTCTCTGTATGTGCTTCTTGCTGCCCACCATTGTTATCTATATTAACCTTAACTATAGGTAAAATTTTTTGGGAAGAGGGAGTGACAATGTTCAGCAGTACACCCAAACAGAAAGTGGAAGGAAATGTCTGTCTTCCTTCACAGACAATTCCCAAAACATCGTCTCAAACCAGCTACAAAAGGAATAAAATAGAGCCAGGGACAAGGACAAAATAATGCACATGCGCTAACCCTACAAAGCAGAAAGACTGAAATACTTTGATTTTATTACAGAACTGAGTTAATCCAAAGTCTGGCATAAACTCAGCAGAGCTGTACTCCGGGAACCCACACATTCTCATCCATGGAAACCAGATTTCTATGTCAGAGAATGACTCATTCAAGACCACCAACCTGGCAACCCCTCTTGAGTTGTAACTACTACCCTGAATGTCTAGTTTGATTTTTGACTCCGCAGCAAAATGCAGAGAAGAAACCTTCCCTCAGTCTTTGGCAAAACTCAACCGAGGGTCTCCCTTCATCCTACTGAAGATCCTCTTTGTGGAGGGACCTCTCTTTTAGAGATCGAGATTCTGTTAATTTAAGATTTTGTAGTAAACTATTTTAAAACACTGCAAGGAAAATGCACAGAAAAAAAACCACATTTTCCATAAACAACCACTTCCTCAATAACTAAGATTCAGTACTTTTCAAATTAAGATTTATACAATGTTTTCTTCGTGTTCCTCCTTTGTTTAATGCAATCCAACTGAATTCTAAAAAACCCCAAAAAACCAAAACAAAAAAACTCTTTCTTCAAGGTGTGTTTTTAATCCTCTGCTCCTGAAAAATCGTGTATCAATATTTTTAATGATCATCCTATAATTGTTCTCTTCAAACAAACCTTGAACAAACAATACAAGGCTATTCCTGCCAAGTCACTGACCACAGGTCAAAGTATGTAGTAATCCTGTATTTTTAGCTCTTGAGTATTTTTTATTGTTACATACTGCTCAGCAAAAATTGCTACCAGTGAGCACAGGACAACCGTACTTCAAAACACCAGTCAACATGTAACTTGAAGTAATATACCACACAGCATTTTTTCACTTCTTTTCTTTCCAGAGACGTAACTTGTAAGGGGGTCTTCCATACTCCTGAAAGTACTTTATTACAAAAGAAATACACAGAAATTTCAGATGCCAAGCACACAAAAGAGCAAATGGTCATGGAAATGAAAGGAAAAAAAATACTCAGGGATGTGCTAGGTTTATTTTTCTGTATCATATAACCAAAGGCCATTCTGAATTTGGCAGAATGGACAACCTCTGACGAAATTTTGTTAACCAAAGTTTTTCCTACGGCCCTAATCGGGCCTAATTACACAATAAATCAGAAGCAGAATCTGTCCAAGTAAAATATTCATGACCATGGAGGCTCTGAAGGACAGATAAGAGCTAGGTGCCTTACCTCCAACTCATGGAAAGAAGGAACCAAGTTCCATCAATACCAAAAGCGTAAAAGGGATAAAAATATCTGAAAATATTTTTAAAGATAAGTAAAAACAAACTATGTTTCCTGAAAGCTGAGCCTTTAAGTGCAGCCAAATTGCATTTGAAAGCTTTCCTCACCCTTATGAGGCATTAAGAAATAATCACTATAACACTCAGCATATAGTAAGTGGAAGAAACAGAAAAGCTGCAGCTATCAATACACCTTTGAAATGTTTTTATTAAACACTTTGAAAAGTTAGTCACTTTGCCTAAATTTGTTACCCTACTGAGTGGAACTAACACTCTTGTTTCACTACTTAGACTCATAAAATGCATCTAGAAGTTGAATGGGTTGGTCAAACTTCTCATTAGAAGCCTTCATTCATACATGTTAGTTTGGGTATCAGTGAGATGATCACAAACAACTCAAATTAAACACAAGCAACTCAAATTAAAAAGCTGTATCACACGCTTGTCTCCATGTTACAGGGTGAAGCCTGAGGAAATAAAAAAACCCACAAAACAATGCTACTCACCAAGTCTAAGACATCTCTTACAACTTTGGACAAATTCAGTTCAAATTGTATGATCAAGTGACAGACTCATGTAATATTTTGAAAGCTTACATTTCAACTGGAAGTCTTTTCTGGATTTTAAGTTCTGCTAAGGTCTTTTTAACACAGACCTCTGTAACATGAGGCTAATACTAGGGCAAGTTAAAAGACAGTATAGAGCAAAGATCTGCTAGTTCAGAAACTCCAGAAAGTAGAAAAATACAAAAGCAGGTGTTTCCATGAGAAAACTAAATCCATAGTACTGTCACAAACTACAGGTTACCTGGATAATTGAATTCTGGATTTCTATCCAAGTAGTCCTGAAAGCTTTATTATAGATTAAGCAAATCAGTGGGAATATATCTGAAGATTTGTTTAATTACAGTCTTATTTCTCTTTTCATAGATGAAGAAATTATATACAAATTCTGAAATTAAAATGCATGATACTGTACTTAATTGCACTTTTTAATAATAACCTTCAACTTTTAATCATCCCTTAATATTTGCAAACTTAGCAGAAAACAACCCAAAACCTTCAGTTTACACACACTGGAAACAAAAAACCCACAAAAAGCCCTGTGTAGTTTTTGTCTACTCCAAGCCACTTTTTGTGCATCCAGTGCCTTGTCCCACAATTCTACTTTTTTTTTACCTTAAGCATTGTTCAATGGAGAGACTCTTTCAGTTGGTGCTTTTTGAGTGTTCCTCCAGCTGCCCAGTGGCATGCTTTCCATGACAGATGCTCTGGCTTCATTCTTAACATATGTTCCAGATGATAATTCCATCTTCTTTTCTGGATAACTTTAGAGCCAAGGGGTTTTTGAGCTGTCTAATGAATCTTGGCATCTGTTATAAATTCATTCCATTTAATACATAGTATTTTTCTAAGGCATTTGCTTTAAAAGGCATTCAGATGTCTGTACCTTTGTTGCATTTCCAGCTTTCACATCCATATGTTGAGATGGAAAGAAATGTCTGAGTTGAAGTTTCACACCCTGGTCTTTAAAACATGGATTTTTATGACCATATCTTATTTAGTTGGTAAATTAAACTGTCGCCTTGCCTATTTGTAATGCTGAAATCCGCAGATGATGGGCACCTTGCTAGCAATATACATGCATTTATTCGCATCTTGTATTCCTTTACTTTGCAGTATAGTATTTGAGCAGGGACATTCCAGAGATTAATTACATTTGTGGAGATTTTTTCCTTTATAATTACATAATAGCATTGGTTTTGAAGCAAAACAAACCTTTTTATTATTTTTTTTTTTAAAAAAAGCTTTTCATTTCTCTTCAACTTCTAATCACTTAAGTACGAGGCCACGCTGCAGCATCTCAGAAGCTACTGCAATTACCACAGATTCTTAATTTGTTCCAGAAACTTCTCATGATTTTCCAAGTCATTAAAAATTACCAGTCTCCCCAATGTAACCTTTCAGTATTTTTTTCCTGAAACTCTATCCTCACATTAAACTTCCTCAATTTTCTTGTCTTTGATGCTACCGTATCTAGCAATAGTTACTTCATTCACAGCCTATCCAACCCATCTTTTAAACGCCTGCAATCCCTGTATCCTTTCCATTTTATCAATCACTCTCTACTTGGGAAAAGCCCACCAGCTCCTTAGAACCATGGAAAAACAGTAGCATTTACTAGTAACTCTTTCAAACAAGCACAAAGAGTAACTGTGGCCAAGGGAAAGGTGTAGCAAAACTGATGACAGACTTTTGTGCCAGGAAGTAACCAACAGCAGTTACAGTATGAACTAAAAGGAAAATATCTGTAAAGCATTCAAATTCTTCCATTTTTATACTTTCAAACCAGGAACAGAATCTCTTAACTACAGTAGAAACTGAAACTATCACTGCATGTTTCTCTTTGAGAAACGAAAGTGCTCTTCAACACAGCATTTTAGAGGCTATTTTTCCTTGGACACTCCTCACCACAGACTCTGAGAAACTTCTGATCTTTACTGCATTCAGTACCTGGTCCATACCCCAGCCTTCACAGCATCCCACACCATTCCAGAGGTAAAAAGGCACATCAATGTAGTTAAAATTGAAAAAGAGCATCTCACTCTTTCTCACCATGAGGACTTAAGGGAACTGCTATCTTCACATGCTTTGTTGAGTCCTATCTTTCCAATTTTAAGCCTCTGTAATGCTTTATGTACACTAAAAGCATTTGTATTTAAGATAGTACATTTTAAAACACCATTCTCTTCCTATATGCTATGTTCTAAATAACATTTAATAATGTGTTCTTCAACCATTAGTTAAATCATGATGCATTGAATTTCTTGGTAGAGAGTAACTGTTAATATTTATCTACTCTGGGGAAAGATTAATTGTTAATGAATGGATTCATTTCTTGCTTTATGTGTTAAAAAATAAAATACGCATACTCCAAGTGAAGAAATACAAACATATTTTCAAGGAACTCCAAAGATGACAAGATATTTGGAGCATCTTTAAATATGTTGATTGGCAAAAGACAGAGATTGTGGTAAGCCACAATTTTTATAAACTGTGCATCAAATCAGTTGTCATGGTTTAAGCTCAGCTGGTAACTCAGAACCATGCAGTCGCTCGCTCTCTCCCCTCCCCTTCTTCCCCCTGCTCCCAGAGGGATGAGGAAGAGAATCAGAAGAATGTAACTCCCACGAGTTATGAACAGTCCAGTAACTAAGATATAACATAAACCACTACTGCTACCACCAATAATAGTAATGATAAGAGAAATAATAAAGAAAAAAGAATACAATACCACCAACCGACCGATA
>JAVHNF010055375.1:1899-12941 GCA_034783455.1 Micropsitta finschii
CACTCAGGATTATTATTATTATTATTATGGTCATTTATGTTTTATTCTGATAGGCAATGTATGGATATTAAGCATAAAAAAACACTACTAGAATTTATTACTAAGTGAACACAGCATCACCTTTTAATAGTTCTTTACCTTACTGTTCCTCTATAATTTAAGTTACATCATACCCAACCTGCAGTAAAATGCTAATAAAACCTATCTCTCAGGTGAGTTCCAGTACATTTGTTTCCTGGTAAAAACAGCACACAAAGCAGTTTAGGCAGAAAGTCACTGAGAAGGGCATCATTCTGAATTATCAACATCTGTGCAACTTTGTTCTGTACAGTGGCTTTCTTTTAAACATATTAAATTTTTATTATTATTATTCTACTGGTCAAGAGACTTGCACAAGCGTCACTGCTCATCACAGTTCTTCGCTGATGCCACAATCTCAAATTTTAAAATGCTGAATTTGGATAGCTTAAGTAGTATGAAACAGCTTGTAGGATTCCAGGCAGCTACACACTATAAACAAAATTGATTGCAATTTCTTCTGCTGTCTGATGAGTAAGTTCTCACAAGGGACACCAACCATTTCCCTCACAAGCCAATGTCTCTTACAGCAGGAGAGGGGTGGGAGTCACGATGGGGAAGTATCTGATGCCTGAGAAAGTTATGTTTGCAACAGAACTAATACAGAAGCTTGAAACATTGGAAACATAGTGTCAGCAGTCCAGCTAAATTAGACTTTGCATGGAAAGTCAAAATAAAACAGTAAGGATTGTCTAGCCAGAGAAGGAACACAGGAGTGCACAACTAAAAGTGGTGTATCATACAGTTTTAACAGAAAAATAAACATCTAAAAATATTTTACCCCATGTTTTAATGACAGCTACGATACTAATCATGGAAAGAGTGAACACACATAATGGAAATGCCTCACATTTAAGAAACTGAAAATGAGCACAAGTCAGATACAAGCAGAACTCAGAGTCAGCATCATATGATTAACAGATACAGCACATAGATTTATAGAGGGAACAGGGAAGGGAGACGACCCATTTGCAGACCTGCTAATCCAAAGCATGCAAAAAAACGTTTGAAACAATGAACATAAAGAAAAATGTACTAAAAACAAACTACACTGATTTTCTTCTCTGATAACTGATTTTCTATACAAGCAGAAGATCTGTGTTCAAATTTCAACTTTATAATAGTAGACTTTATGTGATGGGAAAGATGACAAAGGGAAGAATTTTGAGGTGACCAAAAACTTACCTAAAAAGGCAGCTGATGATGGAAAAAAATTCAAGGTAAAGGAGTTGTATATATTAACTATTTGCAGAGTTACAAAAGATTAGGTATTGTGACTGTTAATAAAATCCATCTTAGCATCCAAATCATGAGCATGAGTTAAATTATCTGATTAAATAAAGGCAGCATTCCCAAAGGAGTGTGATAATACATCATCTTTTATGATACTTTATACTATGACTGAATAAACAAAAGGTAATAGAAATGGGATGAAGCACAAAATCTGAATTCATGCGTTTACAAACTAACCAAGAGTTTCTATTATAAACTGAGAAGTCATCAGAAACAAGTGACAAAATAGTAGAACAGGATTTCTACAAAATAAAGAAAATTAAGAGGGTAAATCTAATATTACATATACTAGTTGAGGTATTTAGAGAAAGGGATGTATTGATATCAATACACAAAAGGTTTCTGTGACATATTTTTATAACACTGAATACAGTTTTCTCTTCCTGGGCTCAAATACCTTCCCTTCTACACGCACACAGAAAGATGAATTCACCCTGAAAGAGGAAAAGCATGACCAAAGGAGCAAACAATCTATCCCTCAACAGGTAAGAAAGCTTGCTCAATTACTGTAACAGATCAAATATTGAAAGGAAATAAGACTGGTATCCACTAAAATACAAAAGTGTGAGCACCAAAGATGAAAGACATAATTACACTAAATGATAATCATGGTTCAAGAACAAACTGATACAACTGATAAGAGACAAATTTACCCTGTAAGATGGCATCTCATGAACAGGAAGGTTCAGGAATAGTTTCTCAATAGCAGGGAAAACAGCATATCTCATTTGCAGCTTGATCACCATTGGAAAAAAGTTACTTGATGAATTTGATCTAACAGTAAGCCAGTAGATTCAGTAATGCAATGTTTATGCACTTCTCAGAAGCCTTCATGAAAGGTGGGTTTAGTGAGCTTTTACCGACCATCTCCAGCAGATGAAAAAAAAACATGCACTGATTGACAGTCAGCTTCCCCAGTAATTTGGTTTAAACTCTTTGAACTTCGCCTACAAACTTCCTATCACCATATAACGCAAGTAACTTTTAGATGAAGCAGTAAAAACAACTAGAAAGCCTCTTTCTCTTCTAAGGTATATAAAGTTCTGCTGGTTTCCCCCCAAAGAAAGACTTCTGTGAGACAGAAGGAAGAGAGTTACGCTGTTACTAATATAAACAACATAGTGAATTATGAAGGTGTTTAGCACATGTAAAAATAGTCAGACAGCACATTCCTCAAAGAAATAACTCACATGGAAGTAATTTTACACCATGGGATGCATAATGCTTTCTAGCTACCACCTACAAAAGCAGGGTGAGGACAGACACTTTCATCTTGCTGTAAAGGAATCCTAAGAAAAATTAGAGAAAACTGGGAGACAAGCACTGCTCTTGCTATGACACTAGTAAAACTTGCAGTAAACATGTATTTCTGTGTCAGTGATGACAAAATCTATAATCATCTTCAGAAATTTATTCTGAGGTCAATCTCATCTAAGAGGTGTCCCTATCTTTCATGTAGTTTACTCCAGTCTTTTCATCTATGTACTTAAACTGATCTGGAACAACCTTGGTAATTTCTTGGATGGAAATGCACTCTGTAATGCATTTAACCACTTTCAGGGTTGGAGCCAAAACCTTTAACAGGCAGAGATGCAGATCATAAGATGTCAAAGGAAAGACCAAAGCATGAGCCTGATTGTTCATAAAAGCAATTGCACAGTGTAGAATTTTAAAGTTGCCTCTTGTGTGATAAATACATTCAAAGCCTCTAGGGTCACTAAAATTAGTTTTAAATTGAAGCTGAGGTTTTCAAAGGAACATAAAGATCATCATTTTACTTCTTCAGAAGCTCTTTAAAAATTCCCACTTACTTAGATGTTATTAATCAAGACTAAATCCTCTCCTCCATGTCATTAATATTATCCTTTCCACAAAGACTCACTGATGTCTGCTGAGCATCAGGTCATACTGAGCTCATGCTGCAGCTGCTCCTTCAGGGAGGTATGCATATATAAGACTCTCAAAATAAAAAATAAGAGCAGGCAGCTACTAATTTGCTTAAACTTGTAAGAACAATCCTTTGCTAACTGTAATACAGGTCTCAAAGTTATCAGGAAGAAGAAATGAACTAAAACAGCACACCACATTTAAAAAAAACTTAAAATTAAGCTTTGTTTAGTGATCTAACTGATTGTCAAGTTTGGCATTTTCCAATTTGGATTCCCTTTTGTAGTTGGAGAAAAGTCCACTTACAGTGGTACTGCACAACTGAAGCAAAGTAAAATAAATAAATATATAAATTAATCTTTACCTAGTAATAGCTTCAGACTAAGCAGGTTTGGAGAGTTTGTTTATCAGTCCTAAAAGCTGTAAACTGTCTGTGGCTGGCATATATTTAAGAGGCCTCAAAAAGATGGATACAACATAAAAATGGACATGGATACATGTCCACATACACACATGAGAAAGAGACAAACAGAGAGAAAGAGGGGAGGGACAGAGGAAGGAAGGAAGGGACGGATGGAGGGAGGGATACACGGGTCTGGTCGAGCTCTGTCTTCTGGCAGCGTTTGGCACATGAAATCAGGTAGGGGACGCAGACTGAAATGCCAAAAATTAACAGCTACCATTCTTACATGAACTGCTAGAGTGCTGCCCCAGTTTACAAGGCACATTCCAAATTAAAATTAACAAACTAAAGTATTTAAGAGCATGAGTCCAACCAGACTCTCTTCTTCTCCCTAATTCTCCTACACAAGCACCAATTTTCATCAGTTTTATCCCAAACAGCCCTTCATGTTGAAACACCCCTCTAACTCATCCTACAACCTTCTCCTTTCTTCATGCTTACATCTCTCTAAAGCGCACAGCCCCCCGAACTGAGGGCTCCGAACTTCCAAAGAAAGATGCAGTTTTAAAAAATAACTCAGTAAAAACACAGTGAACAGAATTTAGCCAGTAAATTGCCAAATGTCAGGACAGGAAAGAGGACAAAAACCTGCCCCACCCTTCTCTTATGACAAGGATTAAGAAAGTATTTATTCTATAAATATTTTCATTTCAGGAGCTGAAAATGGTCTGGCATTGCTAAATAACATTATTATTCTCAAACAAAAGCTTGGCAAAGGACTTTTCATAAATATTACATTTTAACTAAAATAAAGGAACAGAAACCAGGGTAACTGCATTTTTAATTCTTGAGGTTCCCAGCAACAGAAAATGAAGTGACTTCAGCACTTTTATTAAAGAATATAGGCAGAAATACAGTACAATGATTCTTTCCATTTCCTAGTTACCAATATGGTATACCATGGCATAGACTTTTAAATAGAAAGAGCTGTTATAAAACAAATTCCAAAACAAGAAAATTGTTTTTATAAAAAATACATAAGGAATTCCAACATTAAGATCATAAAATATCAATTAAAATCCACTGCACAGATTAAATATATCATTTATTTTCATCTCTTCCATAAAATACGTCTGAATTATTATTGAATTATTATTGAATTTCTGCATAATTGTTTCCTCAATTATAAACCTTGTTTCCTTTAGGATGATGGCATTCTGTGCTTTCTTCTGTTAAAGGCAGCCTTGTAGTCAAATTTGGTCAGACTGAGACATTTAACAGTAACCATTTTCCTCACAATTGAAAGGTATAGAGAAGTTTAAGCTCTGCCTCTCTCAACTGAGATTTTTCTCCTTATTTGGCCTACAATAAAAGAATTCATCCACTCAGTTAATACCAATAACTAAATCGAAAACATCTATAGAAAGTAACCTTCTAAAATAAATATGGAATGTTTGTCATGTCTTAAGATTTTGAGATACCTTGAATTCCCATTTCGGTTGACTAGAAATTTATTGCGCTACTGAAAAGATGAAGAAATTTCCCATCAAACTAACAAAGTCTCTCAAACCTAAGGCTGTATTAAAGCATCTTTTACAATGGGGCAAAGGCAAGGGGAAGGGGACACACTACTTTGCTAATATCTATCTTTAAAATTCAGAAATAACATCATGTAATTCCACAACCCTACATATTCAGTCTGGGTTTTTAAACTGCAACTAATTTTCTCTTGCAGTGATTATTCTAGCATTTCTGCACTTCTCTGATTTGCTGGCAAGCAGTTATCATCTTGTTCGTGCACTCTATCTCACACAGACTAAACAGTGACAGCAACTGAGGCTTCCCAAAACCGTTGTAGAAGGGCAACTAGCAAGCCTGGCTATCAATTCTGATCAATTGTCCATTTTTCAAAATAAGTTTTCCTATCAAAATGACTTCAGGAAGATAAATGTTATACGAACCAAAGAGGAATAGTGAAGAATGGCCAAAAATGTTCTTCCAACCTCAATTATGGTACCACAGTGATGCATCTCTCAAGAAGTAATAAACTTCTAACCTATGCAAAAGATTGGGCAGTGATTGCAACACTACGCTGAAAAGAAGTCCTACAGAAAATATTTTTACAACCTATTTTTCTTCTTTATTCCTGAAGTTTACTTATTATCTCCTGCACTTAACTGACCTTTTGATTTATGTTTTTATCATTAAATCAAATTTTCATTTTTGTGGTATTCTTCCATTTTCCACAGTTTATACATTACAAACTATGCAAGGCAAATTGCAATATAAGTTATTTGACAGTTACCATGAAATGTCTAGACCTCAAAAAACTTCTATCCAACAATTTTTTGTATCCTACTATTAGTAACAACCAGACTTCCAACTTGATAAACACATCTATTGGATTCATACAAATATTCCCCCAGTTCTGATCCTGAAGTTCACCATCATATGATATGAAAATTTCCTGTGTTTGCTTCTATATAAACTCAGAGTACATCAGTAGTGAGCTACCAACACCCCTCTAACACATCTACCCAAGATCCAAAATCCGCCAAAACCACCTGTTAAATCCAATTGGTAAGGGATGTTTTCAGATGACAAGTAACAGACTGGCTGGCAGACTGCCAGCATCAGCTCTTAATCTGACTCTTCAATAACCAAAGCACCGGCAGGTTGAAGCAGGCGGCAAACCTGGCTTCAACCTTCTCCACAGCTCTGACCTGCTGAAAGGAAGGGGCACAGAACCTGAAAGCTCAAGCACATAAAGACTTCAGGACCATATCCAAGAGAGCTGACTCTCTGTAGACTGAAGCTATCCCAGGCCTGGAAAGAGATAAGAAATGTTACATACATCGTGTAACTTCAGTCCAACTCAGCTTCTCAACTGTGCATGCTGAATGCTATGAAACCAACTCCAGAATTTAAGTCTACTCCTCCTCTGTAAATGACTTGGTGTATTATTCAAGGTCTACATGCTGCTACAGAGTACTGTCACATCCAAGTCCTCAAGTTGTATACAATTATTTCCCTGATACAAAACCACACAGGAATACAGAGCAAGTGTTATAATTAGGCAACAGTCTAACAGTAATTTAGAATTTCCAATGGCATATTAAAAAGTCACTCTCCTCATAATGCAAAGTATTAATCCAGCACTCTCCTGTGATTCAAAACTGTTTGGGGAGGGGGAAAAAAAACCCAATAAAATCAATGTCTTAACTTTGTATCCACTGTTTGTATGTTAGATCAGGTATGAGCTATTCTGCAGTCAGCCTAAAGCGAGCATGAAGTCCTTACTCGGATAAACTAAAAAGTGATTAAATCAGGTGCCTATGCCCTAATCTGGACCCAGCAACACAATAGCTACCTCCAGTGAGGATACAATTCTGTCAGGTCCTGCTCCAATGATGCCAAACTACAGAAATAGTAGATTTTTTTTTAGGGAGAAATAATACTATCTTGAAGATCACACCAAGTTATCAGTGACAGCAATATTATGCCATAAATTGTATGGTTTTTAGCATTTCAGGACTAAAATTAAAAATTACCTTTGTACAGCTAGGGAGAGAAAAAAAGAAAAAAGAAGAAAAAAATAATGATTATTTTTCACATGTACTCATCCTGCTTACTCCAGACTGGGAGGCGGGAGTTTAGATGTATGATTTATAGTTCAGGTCTTCCTTAAATGGAAAATAAAATCAAATCCAAGGTGTGAATACAAAACGTGTTAGGCACATTAAACCTCTGCTCCTTATGGGAATCAAAGCTGCTTTAGTTCTGAATGACAGCACCCATTAAAGTTTGATGTAATTCAACTGACCTGCTTAAATGTTTTACCTCTAGTTAAACAAGCTAACAACAAGCCTATAGCTGTAAATATAAATTTAGTCTAATGTCACACTCCAAGCGAGAAACACGTGAACAGACTAGAGGAGAGAGTGTGAGCATATTTTTGTTCCTCATTTCCTTTCATTAACTTTGGTCTATTTAAAACAGCAAGTTTTGCACACAGTTTTACAATGAGGTTTCTTGTATACTGTTTCAGGAAAAGATTCACTTAAAAATATTACTCTTTCAGAGGTTTTACCCAACAATTATAGAAGTAATTCTGTTGAAAGTTATTTACAACAGATTTAACATTCCACTCTGGAAGCACAAGGCTTGGACATTCTTAGTGTTTATTAACACAATTTACCATTAAATTTGTTCTGTCTTTGCTCATAGGTTTTCACTTTTTACCCAAATTTTATGCAATCGTTTTAGCTACACGTTGGATAAGTCTAACGTGTGAAGCAAGTTAAAACAAGATGTTCATTGGCGGCCTCCCAAGTCATTAAACGCCTACCACAAGATTCCTCTCATACTCTCAGGATCAGACTGCAACTGGATAAAAAATTCAGTTTGCAATCTAAAGCCTGCTATTTCCTCATTCTTCTATTATTTAAGAAAAATTCTTCAATGAGCAATGAATGCAGCAAAACCAGTATTTTCCCCAGTAAGGTGCAATATAGTTTGGGAAGGCTTAAAAGGTGGCTTCGTGTAATTCACAAAATCTGGTGAGCAGAGAGATAAAAATATAAACAAGATACGGTAAATATGCTCTTATGACAACCCATAAAGACTTAGAACAACATCGGTTTTGTAAGATGTTTTGAAAAAACAGTAAGTAATAAGATGAAGAAACTAGTAACTTGTAGAAACTAGTAACTGGTTAATATTTGCCACCATGAGAGGTTGGGCATGTTTTGCATTTAGTCTTACACTGAATATAGCCTTTCTCTAAAGTACCTTTTACCGAAAGCAAGTAGGTACTGCACTGACTTTTTACCCAAGGCAGCAAAAGCCATGTGGCCCTGAAAACAATGTATTATGAAAACTCACGTTATACTCTTCCCAAGAACTGAGTGCAGACACTGTCCTGGGTATTATGCAGAAATAAGTAACAGAAGTCACTCTCAAGACCCGCGACCTGAACTCTTCCAGATCTGGCGCATCTCAGTAAGCATGCAATTAGCAGTATCAAATAACATTTTTAAAATCCCAGGCAAAATTACAGTGCTCATTTATGTGCATCTTCTTTAGAATCATAGAATGGTTAGGGTTGGAAAGGACCTTAAAATCATCTAGTTCCAAACATCTTGCCATGGGCAGGGACACCTCGCACTAGACCATTCCACCCAAGGCTCTTGAACACTGACAAGGATGAAGCATTTACAGCTTTCTTGGGCAACCTGTTCCAGAGCCTCACCACCCTAACAGTAAAGAGCTTCTTCCTTGCATCTAATCTAAACTTCCCTGTTTAAATTTGAACCCACTACTCCTTGACCTACCACTACAGTCCCTGATGAAGATGCCCTCACCAACGTTCTTATAGGCCCCCTTCAGATACTGGAAGGCTGCTATGAGGTCTCCACGCAGCCTTCTCTTCTCCAGGATGAACAGCCCCAACTTTCTCAGCCTATCTTCATATGGGAGGTGCTCCAGTCCCCTCATCATCCTTGTGGCCCTCCTCTGCACTTGTTCCAACAGTTTCATGTCCTCCTTATGTTGAGGACACCAGAACTGCACACAATACTCCAAGTGAGGTCTTGTGAGAGCAGAGTAGAGGGGCAGGATCACCTCCTTCGACCTGCTGGTCACACTGCTTTTGATACAGCCCAGGATACAGTTGGCTTTCTGGGCTGTGAGCGCACACGGAAGCCGGCTCATTTTAAGTTTCTCATTAACCAGCACCCATAACTCATGCCATTTGATATGCCCTGGGGTAGCCAACATCTGTGTGAGGCTGGCAGTTGTAGCAAAGTGTAGAGGGAGGACCCAAGCTGTCTTGCTGTGGGTCTTCTTCTGGGCCATGTCAGAGAGGTTGGCAGTACTACAGCTGCACACAGTTGACTTTGGGCAAGTCAAGCCCAAAAGGACAGCAGCAGATTTTCTGCCTGATGTGTTTCCCAGGCTGTGTCTGCAGCTTGTTTAATTGAGCAGTTGATCACTGTTTGTGTGGGCACCTTACTGCAGTTCTGATGTGCCAAGACTCCTTTTACTTATCTTTGATCACCTCAGATTATTGTACCAGAATATTGGGACATTGAATCATAGAATCAATTAGGTTTGAAAAGACCTTTAAAATAAAGTCTTAACTATTCACATCCAAAGGACTGCTCACAGAAAGTTTTTTTTTTTAAATCGAGTTCTAATACCTTTGCTACCACATTTCACTTGTGTTTCAAAGAGCATTTTTGTGATAAAGCGTTGAATGAGATTATACTGCACTGATGGATTTATTAACGCAGTAAAACTCATACTCAGTCACCAAGACTTGCAAGTTTTGTTTCAGTGTTATCACATATCAGAGCAGCCAGAGGTGGCAGGGATGTAGTCATCCATGCTTCTCAAGTCCATTCCAGGAGGAGCGCAAGACTGAAGGGTCCTTTTACTCACAGCAGACTTCCATGCATGCAAACCTGTCGCATTAAGTTTGTCCCTGTTTCTCTAAGCTGCTGAGTAGTGTCAGAACATAGCACATGAGAGTATAAGACTGCTATCTACTTTAAGCCATGTCTTGGACAATATCTGCTCTTTGGCTTTAGAGGCCCAAAATCCCTACTGCTTCTTCAACATGACCAGCAGTTATTGCCACTGATATACAACTATTTTGATTGTTCCTGCGGCTGCTTCCCCCACCCTATTCACTGGGAACTCGTGCTACAAACAAAACACAATTCAAGGTTTTATTTTTATTATTCTGCATGGTAAGCAGTCTGTTGCTGTGTACAAAGTGAAAGCTTTTAAGAGGACACTTTATTGTGACCTTCACAGAAAATACAAAACTAATATATCTTACTCTCAGCTGAGGATTGTTTGTGTATGTTAACTGTTGACAGAAGCCTTCACCTTGCACATTGATAGTAGGTAACTGTCAGTCAACTGCTTTAAGAGTAGATATTGTTCAGATAGCATTGGCAGCATTTTCATATTTGTGGAAACTTGTCAGGGTAAATCTCTCCTAGGTGCACAGAGTAACTATTTTAAACATTCGTGTAAACAACAGCTTTGTCAATTGCTTAAGCTCTGAACTGGGCATTGCCATCAGAAATCTAGATTCTTCTCTCAGGGTTGCTCTTTGCTGCTCATTCATCTTGGCTTAATCTCCTGCATCTACAGAAAGGGATCTAGTGCAGGTCTAATTCAGGGTGGCAATGCAATGAGTGTTTAGTATATGCTTCCTTGTTGCATGCCTTCTGAAGTGGAAAGAAACAGCTTCTAAAGACTGCAGTATGCATGGATAGAGGTTCATCAGGTATTTATTTTTAGCTGAGAGCTAGCTTACATAAAAGCATGTTATACTGAAGAATACTTTGCATCTTTATCTCTTGCCTAA
>JAVHNF010055387.1:4968-15602 GCA_034783455.1 Micropsitta finschii
TGTTCAAGGCCAGGCTGGATGAGGCCTTGGGTGGAATGGTTTAGTGTGAGGTGTCCCTGCCCTTGGCAGGGGGGTTGTAACTAGATGATCTTAAGGTCCTTTCCAACCCTAACTATTCTATGATTCTATGATTCTATGAGTACTTTTGGTTAGCCTCACAGTTATAAATTAGCATTCATCTTTCCTGCTCGTCTCTACTTTCCCCTCCAAGACTGTGGTATATGATGAGCCATGATACACTCAAGAAACACTTTCTTGTTTCTGATATTTCTGTCCACATTTCCTCTACATTTATCTCCTCCAAGTTGGCTACTCACAAAACTCATTGGCTTCCTGCCCTCAGTTTGGCCTGCTAAATCTTGGAGTCTGTCTCCAGCCCGTTTGTTTTTACAATAAAGGACAGCCTGCATACAGAGCTGTAAGCTCTGTAAGATCCCAGGACATTGTGGCAGCATGGAGACAACTTTAAATCATGAAGAAATGGAAGCTGCTAAAGCACACTCAACTCAGTGCTCCATTGTTGTCAGCCATCGCATCAGGACTCCCCTCAAACTGAGTACAAGTAAAAAGAGTAGAGTCTCTGGTAAAGCTAGGGAAAACCAGCTCCAGACTAACTCACAAAGCTTATTAGGAACAAGAGTCAGTTTTCTGATTGTGTAATGCAGTCTGCGTTGTGATAACTCTCTGAGTCTATATTCTCCAATTTAATACTCCACTTTAACGAAGACCTCACATAATGCTTCCACTCTGCTCCTGCCTGCTTGCATTATAATCTTCAAAAACTTCTTTTACCAAGTAGCATTATGCAATTCCAGCTCCCAAAAAGACAAAGCAAAGGTTATCTTTCCTGCCATGGCAATGCTAGAGGGCAAATAAGGCAAGAAGAAAAATAGCAAGGGGAAAAGCAGAAGAGCTTGTTTCAGAGAAATTTAAGAACCAGGTGTATGAACCCTCATCCCTACTAAAATAAAAGACCAAACTGCCAGTGGCTTCAACACGATAAGCATTATATCTCCAAACTATACAATTTCTATTTAGGTTTTTTTCAAACTCCTGAACATATATATAGATTTAGCTTAGCACTGTGAGGCCTCAGCTAGAATACTTTTTACAGTTTTGGGCACTGCACTTCAAGAAACATGTGAACCAACTGGAGAGAATCCAGATGAGAGCAACACGAATGATCAAAGGTCCAGAAAATGTGATGTATGAGGAAAGACCAAAAGAATTGGTTTTGTTTAGACTAGAGAGGAACAGTCTGACGGGAGACATGACAACAGCCTTTAGACATGTTAAAGACTGCGGTAAAGGGGAAGATAAACTGTTCTCTGTTTCTACTGGAAGTAGGCTAAAAAGCAATGGATTTAAGTTACAACAGCAGAGATTCAGATTAGACTTTAGGAGAAACTTTCTATTGGTTACAGCAGTTATACCTGAGAAGACATTGCCTACGGAAACTGTGGGATCCCTTTATTTGAGATCTGGGTACTTGTATAGTGGGGTCTGCTTTGCGGCAGACACATGAACGGTAAGACTGGTCCAAGTCCTTTTCAGCTTATTCTCCCCAGTGTTAGGAATGCAGGAGGGAGACCACACATGAACATAACAATTAATTTTTTCTGAAGGAATTTGGACCGCCTGACCTGAGTGGTTTTTGAACAGGAGATTAGTTGTAACCTCAACTATAGAGTTAGTATTGCTACCTTATAACCATTACAAACTGTTTGCAACTACCAAACTCAGGAAAACAGGAAAATAAAGTTATGGGGTTTATCTGCTCTAAAGATCCTGGACACTATTCTGGCAGTGGAGGCCTGTATTAAAGAGCCTGGGTGAAAATAAGCATAGCATTCTAAATATTGTAAAACATACCATCCAGTGATAAATTTCTATGAACTCTGTTATATATAGAAAGATTTAATACAGGAAGGAACCCAAACATGTGACACCTTGCTAGAAAGTAGAAGATTACATAGTAAAACATGTATTTTGGAATGAATTTACAATGAGTTTTAACTATAAAATGGAATAAAAGAAAAAACAGGAGAAACTAAGACAAATGCAGCGTGCATTGAGACAAAGTGCCTGACTGATAATTCCAGCGATAATTGGGAATGTAAGTTAGCACTTCTGAGATCCCTTGTTTCTATAAGTGACTTTTTGTTTCTTTTTTCTGCTTGTTTGTCTGCTTTCCGTTTATCATAATAATAATAAAAAAAGGCAAGATTGCAAAAGCCAGCTTTTTCCTCAGTTTCTTTGGTGCTTTTTGCCAAGCTACAAAGGTTCACAATCTTTGAAACATAAGACTCATACCCTAGAAGTGTTTAGAATGGAAAGAAGACTCCTTAAAATGTATGACCACATAGAGAATCATATGGGATCTGCTGACAATACATCTTCAGATGTCTGCAGCCTGGTAGGGGCTGGGCATGAAGAGGTCTCACTCCTCAGAGAGGCATAGGTCAAGGGTCTGTAGAAGTACTGATTTGGTTTGGAGCTGCTATACGTACTGGCTTCTGAGGATAGTTCTGCAGAGGAAGAACCGTCTCTCATTTTAATGTTTTCAGAGCATGAACTCAGGGTTTAGAAGGAGTATTGTGATACGTATATCCTCAGCCGGATGACAGAGCTTCCTCTGAAGTTGATGACGGTGTTAACAGTGATCATTTCCAAGTCCAACTCAATAGTACGGGGCCCCTTCACAGGGCGAGTCATCACCAGAGTAGCACTGATTGGTCCTGTTTGCTGCGCACAAAACAAGAGAAAGCAGGTAAGATTTCCTATTATTTGCTATTGCCTCACTACAGTCTTCAAGCAATCAAAATAAATGGTTTCTGTTGCATTGTTTGAAGCCACTGCAATTCAGGGGAGAGATAGTTTGACTTCAACACTTGGCTCCATTTCGGTGTTTTGTATGAACTACCACCTTCCACGGTTTGTAGAGCCTGTGGGAGCCCTGAACACAAAAGGAACTATAGAACATAGAAATTTGCTGTTGTCCAAAAGGAAAAAGATGAAAACATGAAAACGTGGATTTAGGGGATAAACATGTAGTGATACTCTTTTTTTTTTTTTTTTTTGGGGGGGGGACGGTGTGGGGATGGGGGAGAGGGAGGAGGGAAGATATTATTTTGTTTGATGTAAAGAGCATTATTATTTTGAAGCAGTGAACACCAAGAAGGGGTTATGTTAACAGATCTCAAAGAACAGATGTTCCTATGTGAACAGGATCAGGGTTTGCTATATAATTGCATATATTAACATCACAAATCCTTACCCTCTGAAGAGAGCTTTAAATATGTGAAAGCAGTTCAGAAAAATCTGTCTGTAGTAAGTGGAAGCAGACTTTTGAAATATTTGGCCAGAACAGTGGATTATGAACATTTAAGAATCAGAACTTCTGATGTTAAGACCAAATGCATTTTGTTTTCTTTTTCTGGCAGAAACTTATGTACACAAAGAGGTACCTGTTTTATCACTAAACTGAGCAGTTTGTGTTACAAACTGCCTGATCGGAGAAGCCCAACAAAACTGTGAGGAGCTGGACGGCCCCTGATGCCTCAGCCCCCGGGCCTTTGCCCTTGCCTCGCCTTTTGCTATTTCCAAAGCAGCGAAGCAACGGCTGGGCACCACCTGCTGGCTACGACCTGACCGGAGAATGAAGCTGCTGCCGCGGAAGGGGTAGTTTGTGCGAACGGAGTGGCTTAGGTGACAAATAAACGGCGGTGTGATAAATGAAGAAAAGAAAACGAGCAGCCTGAGCACTGATACTGATCGCTGGAGCCTTAGCATCTGGTGGGTCAACTCAGATGAAGGGGAAAGGTTGGTGGCATCAGTAATGGCTTTGCAACAGGAAAGCTCTTGTGAGATGTAGATGATCATTCTGGGACCACTTGTCATTCCAGTATTTTGAAACATTTTCTTTTTTTTTACAGTTAGAATCTGAGGCTCTTGTGAGAAATCGGAATCTGTCACACTACTGATTTCTGTGGGCAACGGGAGCCATCAATACCTGCTGAATATTACTTAATGTGAATACCAAAGCCAGGTTTTGCCTAGGGTTAAAAATCAACCTTTTGGATGTCACCACCCCTGGTGCTTCTGCCTCATTCTGTGCAGATGCTTCCTATCGTCCCTACACATCAGAGGTGCAGTAAACATGACTGGAGAACAGAGAGATCTTCTGAGGAAAATTCAGATTAAAGAGAAAAGTAACAGTCCTCTAACAATGAATACATAAAATGTGTATTATCAGTGAAAAAAATACATAACAAATGGAAGAAAAGAACCCAGAAAATCAATTACTGAGATGAAGGCTGGGGTTTGGTGGGGTTTTTTTTGGTTGGTTTTTTATTTGTTTGGTTGGCTGGTTTTTTACTCTGTGATTTTCATTTTTTCCCAATTTCCAATGAAGAGTTTAATACAGCAAACAAGAAACATTGACTCAGTGACAGTTACTGATTATCCATCAAATATAAAAGGTTTGGCACATAGTTTCTCTTGAGCGTGGGAGCCCTGAGCTATTCTTAGACATGGGTAAAGCCCTGGATTTTCCTGAACCTAGTGTCTCATAAAGAAAGAGTGTTTGCTTTGAGTCAGTTATGTGCCTAAAAGAGCCAGCAGCCTCTGCAGATCAGCTCACTGCTTTGCATGTCTACATGTAAAAATGCTTCATACTCAATCTTTATACGATATTCATTAAAAGTAAGTTCTGTTATGAGGATATTCAGCTTCTCAGTGAGCACCAGACTTACCCGCATGTAGAATTCCCTGCCTTCATTCCCTGATTTGATTTGGAAGATGTAATAGGCTCCAGGGTAGCGAGTTGTTGCTTGCATCTGAAAAATGTCGGAAGGCACAGATCGCCCGGACACCATATCCATCACTCTGTACAAGATGGTGAATGGCTGATCTCTGCAACCGGTGTTTTCAGCTGGACACATGCAGCGGCTAAATGTTAGAGATAGGATTATCATCAGAGGTTACAAATGGCTGTAATATTTGATTCTTTCATGCAAATACAGCTGCTTAAATAAATAAACAAATAATGTTGTCGACCAGCTAAAAAAGAATCAGTGAAACGTGTAACAAATTTTCTCACTTTTTGTATTCTCTGTGTTGCTATTCTGACCCACCTCTATACCTGCCTTCTTTTTCTTATCTTCTAGGCCAAAATATTTTTGCATCCTTTCTCTCCTTAGAGACAACATTCTTATTCATCAGATTGTCCAGCTTCCCCTTTTACCCACATGAATATTTGCCATCCGCAGCCTGGAGCTCCACAGCCCCCGTTCACCTCTGCACTGCCCCTTGCTGGCTTTGATGCTTCCAGCTCTTCTATTGTAAGGAGGGCAGCCAATCAACCCCTGCTCATCCTCCTCACACAACTCCGGGTTCCATATTTGACCCTGCTCATGGCTGAAGAGTCTTAACAAGGAAGCTGTTTCATACTTCTAATCACCCTCATTGCTCTTTATGAACCTTTGTCCAGTTACATTTCTTTTGAGAGGAAGGGAAGGAACTGCACAGTCTTGAAGATATGGGTACACAATGGCGTGTGCTCTAAGGACATTATCTACCTATTAACAGCTCAAATTCAGATTGCTTTTCAGATCATTAGGTAAGTATTGCAGATCATAGAAATATCTATAACAACCCTCAAATCTCAGTTTGGATGGATTATGATCAGATCAGCGCTTTCTTTTTAATTTGGGGTTGTCTTTTTACTTTACATTCTTCTACACTGAATTTCATCTGCTACTGTCTTTTGTACATCTGCATAGTCATTAAGGCTCCTTCTGCACTTCTTTTTTGACTTCCACTTTTCTCTACTGTCCTCAGATAGTCCTGCAGACTTTGCCCATCTTATGATTTATCCTTGCTTACAAATGTTTCGCAAAGTATGTCCAGATCAAACCCCTGCAGAACTTCACTGTGAAAGTCGACAACTTTATACTGGATTTACTTTTTCTCTTTCAACCTCTTATTCTTCTGTGCTAGGGACTTCTCTCTTCCTTATGGGTGCTTAATTTCCACAAGATTATGTGAGGTTCTCGGAAACCAGGGAGACTGCATCAGCCCATTTTCCCTAGCCACATGTTGCAGATTTCTTCAGAGAACTCTAGTAAAGTTGTGAGGCAGGATGTTACTTTATAAAGGACATGATGGGGAATTTACTGGAAGAGAGTTGTGTCTTTTTGCTTATTTTTTCTATTAGCTCCACTACTGACACCAGTTTAAGACAGTTTATCTGGCATGACCACCATAAAAAGGCTCCTGGCATAACAAACACCCAATGCCTTCCACAGAAAACACAGATGCAAGGAATTCACATGGCTTTTATACTGACCACTTCTAGACAGATGCCACAAATTAAACGCTGTCACATTTAGGCACCAGCCAAGGCCACCAAATACAAAGCTCAGAGATACAGAGTTCTAATGCAAGCTGATCTGTGAGGACTCTATAGTTGGGCTCTGGGGAATTTAGATCATAAGATCACATAATATAGAATGGTTTTTAGTTGGAAGGGACCTTAAAGATTACCTAGTTCCAACCCCTCCTGCCACAGGCAGGGACAC
Organism: Micropsitta finschii; assembly: GCA_034783455.1. Taxonomy (NCBI): domain Eukaryota; kingdom Metazoa; phylum Chordata; class Aves; order Psittaciformes; family Psittacidae; genus Micropsitta; species Micropsitta finschii. The sequence goes on from JAVHNF010055387.1 coordinate 11,550, forward strand.
CTTCCACTAGCCCGGGTTACTTAAGGTCCCATCCAACCTGGCAAACTATATACAGAGATTTCATATGTTTAAAAATCCAGTTCAAATCATAGAATAGTTAGGGTTGGAAAGCACCTTAAGATCATCTAGTTCCAACGACCAAACACTATGGGTGAAATACTATGGGCAAAATACTGTGGGCAAAATACTATGGGCTGCAATATACAGACATCTGCCTGGAGCTGAAATATTTTGAGCCCCAGAAAAGCATCTGCAAAAATGTAAAAGAAACAGGCAATTTTTAGAAATGTGGGGTTTATTTTTTGCTTGCTCAAATAATTCCAAATTTAGACAGTAACAGTGCTAACAGCCTACCCAGACATACTAGATTTCTGCACAAGGCAAATCAGCCTGTGGACTTTTCAGCATCTCCAACCTTTAAGCACTAGGAAACTACCTGTATTCTGCTATAACTAATGTTTTAAATTACTTCTCAGATGTAAGGTAGTTTGTATTTACAGAAAATATTCATAGTAATAAACAGGCTGCATTTGAACATATATGAAGTCAGTTAGTAATATAAGTAAATGTCTCCTATTGCATTACAAACCTTGCTGTTTTCTCTACTCCCTGGTAAGTATTATTCCAGTCTAACTTCCCTCACATCTGAGTATCATACCATATCCCACCTGGCGATCTGGTAAGGAACTACAATTTCTTGTATTTACAAAGTTTACCAATGGTAAATGCAGCAACAGCATGTATGCATAGCTTTCTAGACACATTTCATGGCTGTGTTATGAAAATGCAGCCTGTTTGGTTCACTCTAGATACGCTTCACACAGACAGAATTTGCTTTTGTGGCTGTGGGCACGTTACTCACTTCTCATTAATCTGGATATAAGGATCCTCACATCGTACTGGGTCTAAACATTTATATTCTCCTGGGATATTGAAACATGTTTGCTGCGGAGTGCAGGTGAAGTTTCTGGTTTCACATTCATTGATATCTAAAACACCAGAAACAAGAGAAAGGGTAAATCAGCAAAATACGCGCAAGACACCACTCTTACAAGCCAGTTTCCATCTTAAGGGGTTGCCCCAAAATTCCTAACACTCTTGCATCATGAGAAGTGGCCTTTTGTTAAGTGGCCTCTGTTTTAAGATCAGTTTTTACTCCATTCATTTCTGCTGTTAGAGTGCTCCCGTATGCTGACGGCTGCAAAAATAGAAAAGAAATTGGCTGCTCAAGCTCTCTGAACTTAGAGAATGGGGAAACTAAAGACAGACATGCAGCAGAGAGGAATGCATCTGAGGGCTTTCCCATGTAGCTGTTTCCTAGTCAGTAAAGTCTTACACCAACACACCAATTCACCTCAGCGGCACTATTCATGTGATGACATTCTTACCAGAATTACATAATTGGCCCCTACGAGTATTTCACTGTGCAGTGCCAAGACAAAGCATCTCAGTTCTTGAAAACCTTTCCAGACACAGGACTGTTTTCTGGTCCCCTTGGGTTTTAATCAGTGCAGGAATGTTCTTACCTTGGCAGCTTCTGTTATCATCAAGCAAGTTATAGCCCGAAGGACAGATACAGTAGTAAGAACCAGGCCCATTCACACATTCATGCTGGCAGAGGAACTCTGAGAAGCTGCATTCGTCCATGTCTGCAGTGGTAAAACAAAATTTAGTGTCTTTGGCTTTATACTCAAAGGAGCAGTCCCACAGGCAGGTGGCCATCCAGACTAGGTGCCCATCACCCCAGCTGGAGGTTGGCACCCTCCAGCTCCCTAGAGCTTTGGAGCAGCCTAGCAAAACACTATACAACAAGTTCATGGTTAAACACTTTTTTCCTCAGGAAATCAAAACTGATGCTGAACACAATGCATTTTATTTATCTATTTTTGTTTTCGAATACCTGTTAGCAGTTGGCCAAGTTTTCAGTTCTGTTTTACGTCAGAGATAGAGCCACTCCAACAACAAAGCTGCAACTGTAATTTGAAAGGAGAGACTTGGCAATGGTTTTCTTTGCTTTCTTTCCCCCCCTTTTTTTTTTCCGGAGAGCAAACTTCCCTTTCCCAGGGCCACATGGGTCCCAGCAGAAGTCCTGCAGCCAGCCCTGGCTGTTTTATATTTCTTAGCCTCTAGCCAGTTACTTCCAAGGCATTCCAGCAAGACTACAGAGCTCATCCCTGCCTGGGCCAGACCTACTGGAAGGCCCAGCCATCTCCCAGATACCCAGGAAGCTAAGCAGTCTTTCAAATCTCCGATTGAAAGCAGAAACTGCTCTTTTCCCCTTGCACTCATTAATTGATCAGTCATTTTAGTCTGCAGAACTGTGCTTAAGTGAGAAATAGGAACTTCAGAGCTGCACATGGAGGCATGGCTGTCTGAGGGGAAAACACATGCAAAGGCACTAGACTGAGGGAGGCTGCAGTTAATCATTTCCTTATTTCCCTGTTCAGGGGAAGAAAGAAACAAAGGCCAAAGCCCCAGCCAGGAACTCCCAAGTTCTTATTCCCAGCTCTGACATGTTGACTCTCCCAGGCAAATCACTTTTACTCTTCAGACTGAATTTCCCTTTCTTCTAAATTGGGCTCAGTCCATTTATCTACTTTCAGTGTTTTGTGCAGATGGATTGGAAAGTATTTGAAGTCCAAATATGTTAAAGTGGCTTTAAGTCTGTAGCCACATTATTAAAAGACAGATGAAAGGAATTCTACACCTACATAGTCCTGTTATTGTGTGACTTGGCCCAGCAAATTTGCTGATAAAAACCCATCTTCCTAACAAAACATGGGCTGAGGGCTGACTCCATAAAAGGGCAGAGATATCACTCATCCCCTCCAGGTGTCCAAGCCCATACCTCTAGCACATTAAATTCATATAACCTGGGCTCAGCTGGAGGTGCTGGAGGGACTTAAAGCCCCAAGAGTCCCACATTTCTGCCACTGAGCCCACACAGGGCAGACACACCTTTACTGCACCTAAACACTTCTGGCATTCTGCTGACTACCTGCAGAGGACAAGATGGTAGGCATTTCAGAGCACATCTAATGCACATGCAAGACCCCTGTGACTAGAAAATAATGCCAGTGTTGGGAAAGCCAGGTTGAAATCTTTGCCTCTCCCCTTCAGCTGGGCAGGTACACCTCCCATCTTCAAGCTAACCTAGCTGCCCTGGAGTAATCAAGCAGCTGTTGAAGTACATGTGAATCCAAGATGCCTCATAGGAGTGTTCTCCTAACCAGCCATTCCCTTTGTGAGCATCAGCAATGTCCAGTGATTGCTTGTGAAGTGAAAGAAGCTCATCCAGAAAAATTTGACCTGCTTTGACAAGCATTTTCTTGCACAGAATTGGCAAGAAATGGTTTTGTGCTCTAAATCTGGATGGTGGAAAGTCCATTTTTCTATCTTAACTCTTAGACATGAATGAGACTCAAGCACCACCTCTTCTGTTAGCATTTTGCACTGGCAGTGTTTATGTGCCATTGCATTGATCTTCACTTGTTCAGGTCCCCAGCTAGCTCAGGAACACATAAAAAGACGCAGGAGTCTAACTTAGAAGGAGAAACTCCATTAGAAAGCAGAAAACTTAGGTGTTGCAGCTCTAAATGTTAAATTTAGAAGACCCTATAGAGATTTAACTCTTGGTTCTTTCCCTTATAATAAGGATGCTTGCAGGGAAAAAACACTTTGGAAACACTAATCTACACACATACTGCATATTACATGTCCTTTTCTCTCAGAAATGGCATGTTACATCTGTTTACTGTAAATAAAAAAAAAAAACCAACAAGTATTTTCCAGTGTGCTTTTCCTTCCAAAGAAATATTGGCTGAATTCTCTAATTTTATCAGGCTGTGGGAACATTAAGTGAAGAAATAAATTTTGCCTTCAATTAAAATAAGGTAATAAAAACAAAAACAAGGGAGGAAAAGTACAGTGACATAAGCACAGTTTCTTCTGCTATGTGATGAACAGATTAGCAATAGCTGTACTGAGAAAATAGATATTGCTTCTGAAGCGTAGCCAGCACCATACAGAACTTCTGAGGGAGGTTTCAGGCAG